>OY992886.1:57463027-57620527 GCA_963921405.1 Cepaea hortensis
TGTTGAAGTCCAAGTGAGCGGTGTAGGGGGTCGATCCCACCACACCACAGTCAGCAAACAGGAAGTCGAACAGCTAGAGCGCTCCTAAACTTTCCATCGCTGCCAAATGGTGAATTACATATAATAAACATCTGTAACTCGTTGTCAAGGTAGAACCAAATGAACAGAATCCAGAAGCAACGTGCCAAAAAGCATCGACGACTAGAAGCCGGCTGACATGTCTGTTACGTCAATATTTATTTCCGGTGAACAGCTTGTGGTCAATATGAATCATAATACTACTAATAATAATAATGATATGTGTAACGTTCCCGTACAGCCGGGAGGGCCGGTACCGTAGCAATAAACATAATCACACAGCTGAACCTAACTAATCAAATCCCAATACAATGCCACACCGCCTAGCGTCGGTTCTAATGCCTCCTATCGGTTGACCGTTTTGTCACCTTGGCCATTCTTGCCGAGTCATAGTTTATACATTCATGGCCAGCTGTTTGTCCTGACTAAAAGGAGTAATGCTTTAATGATCTAGCTCTTCTACCAAGTAGTTCCTAGCTACCACTGCCATCTCCTGAAGGATTGTTGACAATCTTCTCTCCTTTAGTAGACTTATGCCGCCTTCCGTGCCGCCAGCCCAAGCTCTACTCACTGGGTGCTAAACTATACCGCTGTGACGTGTTCTACCTTGTCATGTCACGTCCTATTTGTTGGTTCGAGATTACTTCCCAGATTCTTTGTGACTTATCCATTACGTCATTCATTCTGACTCGCTACATGCCAGTCGCGTCTACTGCTCTTCTGTTGGTAAACAAGTACCGTAAACAAAAATATGTGATTTAGTTATTCTCACAATATTGTCCCTTGTTTAGCTCTGACTGAGTGATCAAAAATACGTGATTTAGTTATTCACACAATATTATCCCTTGTTTGGTCTGACTGAGTGATTAAATAAAAACATACGTGATTTAGTTATTCACACAATATTGTTCATTGTTTAGTTAGCTCTGACTGAGTGATTAAAAGAGATACAAGGGACTTCTCATAAGTCTTTAGGCTGACCATGAAGGAGTAGGCGGAGAAAATTTAAATTTGGCACATGTATAGCTCATTCAATTTGTAATGGACTATGAATTATGAATTTCCCTCCTCAACTGGTTTTCCCGATATGGTGCATGGCACAACACACCCTATTGACTAGATCTGCATATCCAACGGTTTGTCAGATTAATGGAGAATTAGGAGCCAGGACTGTGATAAAAAGATACCCTCATATGGTCACCGGTAGGGAAAAGAAAACGGGGAAGACCAAGAGAGACCCTGCGTAGAACCATCATTAGAGAAGGCTCATTCAATGACCAAGTAAATATCCAAGATCTACAACAGGTAGCAGCGAACCGTCAAGCATGGAGAGTCAGGACTTCTGCCCTATGCACCGCCTTAGGCTCAAGAGGAAAGACTAACTAACTAACTAACTGTGATAAAATTATTCTTGATGTTACAGGGAAAAACACCTACATAAATACATAGAGTGATGGAGCCAGTGTTTGAGGAAGTCTGTCCTTCGTATGCTTCTGTAAAAAATTGGTGTTTTCAGTTTAAGTGTGGCCGTTCCCAAGTTGCAATGATGCAAATGCTGCAAAAGTGAAGAAAATCATAGACCAGGATAGGAAAATGACAATTGCAGAGATATTGGTTTCAGCAAAACTGAGTAAGAGTACAGTTTTTAGAATTTTACACAACAGACTGAACATGAGAAAAGTGTGTGCCCACAGGGTCCCACGCATGCTGACATGTGAACAGAAACAAACACGGGTTGATTGCTGTGACCAGTTGCTCAACATGTGGCGGTCAAAAAACATGTTGACGACCATGGTGACGGTAGATGAGACTTGGATTCAACATTATGACCCAGAATCCGAAATTGCCAGCATGCAGTGGAAAACCCCGGGCTCGCCAACACATATCAAGCCAAGAGCATAAAAATCTGCAAGAAAAGTGATGCTGACTGTTTTTTTGAGACGTCAAAGGCGTCATATTGAAAGATTACATGCTTCATGACAACACAGTTAATGGGCAGTACTAAGCAGATCTCCTTAGCAAATTAAGAAAGGCTATGACCAGAAAACGAGGGATTGCGCATACCAAAATTCTGCCTTTGCTTCAAGACAACGCGCCCTCCCATAAAGCACGGCTTGTGCTGCAAACTGCCAACGATTTGAATATTGAAATTCTTCCACACCCACCATATTCTCCAGATTTGGCTCCATCAGACTTTTTTCTTTTCCCAAATCTTAAAAACAAACGGCTGAAAGGAAATCGTTTTGACTGTGATAAAGATGTCATACTGGCTTGTGATAACTGGTTTAGTTCGAAAAATAAGTTGTTTTATTCTGAAGGTCTTTTCAAGGTCACGCAGAGTGGCAGAAATGCATAAATTCAGGTGATGGCTAAATTGAGAAGGAATAATCACTGTGCCAAATTTCAATTGTCTCCGCCTACTCCTTCATGGTCAGGCTAAAGACTTATGAAAAGCGCCATTATATATAATTTAATTATTCACACACTATTGTCCCTTGTTTAGCTCTGACTGAGTGATTAAAAACATGTGATTTAATTATTCACACAATATTGTCACTTGTTTAGCTCAGACTGAGTGATTGACTGATTGAAGAATCGTCATCATAGTACACCGGACAAGCCCACTCACGCTTTGTCCACTGCAGCAGATGCCGTAAGATGTAGATGCTGATCGTTCGAGTAGCGTGCTGGTGGTAAACAAGTCGAATTGTTCTTCTCATCCGTCCCTCCTTCCCAGACCCACGCTTAAATACAGATTCACGCATCCTTGAGTGTGATGTTTCATCCGACATTGTGGGACGCAGAGGTGTTTCCAAGGCACCAGGGCCGGGTTTATATACTGGCCAAGGCCTATCGACGCGTCCTTGTCGAGCGTCCTGGGCAACAGGTCCCTTCGGGGTCCTGGCTAAAGTCAGTAGGATCGCCGATTCCTCCGAAGTCGGAGAGTGTCTGCCTGTACGGCGAGGAACCACCAGTCTGCACACCAATAAGCCAGACATGGGACAACGGATACTCACGCGAACCTCAGGTCCTGTATGACATCACACTTGTGTTGGACAACAGGATGCCTTCATCGGACATACAGGACTTCGCGTTGGAGCTCAAGCCAACGAACACAAGCAAGCAAACATCCGACATTGTATCTTCAGCAAGCGTTCCTTTAGAGCAGTGGTTCTCGGGGGGGGGGGAATTTTAAGGTTTTCAGGGGGGGGGGGGGGAGAATTACGATTATTTAAAGATAGTGCCACATAGCTAGTGCCCGAATATTACGTCACAGAAAATAGATGTATATCCTATAAGCGAAAACCGCACAGAGAAACTAGGAGACAAGTTGTCAACAGAGAGAAACGTCATTCTGACGTCACCGAACAAGACAGACTTTGTTGGAGTTTGGAATGGCAGGCTGTGCGTGAAACTATCAGGACATTCAAACTGGCGGATCAATAGTTTTACATGGACAAAGTGGCTGGAATATGAGTTACAGATAGAAAAGATATTGTAACACACTCTTATGAGATGACGCTGAGAATGATTGAACCGACTGCCGAGGAAATTAGTTAGAATTCAGAAGCGGCGAGAAATGGACCTTGAGGATAGACAGAAGGTGAATTGAAAGACATGGAACGTAAGTCGAAAACAATCAGTTAAAAAGGTTTGTAAGGGCTAACATTAATATTACTGTCAATAAGATAAGTACGTATTTACTTACGTATTTTGGAAATAATTGTGTCCGTTGATGTCTCCAATAAACAGCATTGTTGTACATAACTGAGAAGAGGTAATGAAAAATAGCTCGCTTTAGAATTAACGATTGGTAATGAATTTTAGAATATAGCGGTTACAAATGACGCTAAATCAATTGAGCACATCGCCGAAGTTGTAAACAAATATTGTAAGGTATTTTGCTTGGGTGGTGATTATGTAAACAATACGAAAAAGACCTTGCGGTGTATGGCAGAAGGGGTCTTTGAGCCTGAGGAATAAAGGCCGCCTGGCTAGTGCAGTCACCGCGAACTGTGCGGGTTAGGATTTTCTTTCTGCCCTCGACAGAAAAATAAAACAGGAAATGTGAACAGAAAATCAACAAAGAGTGTCGGAAATTGTATATATCGAAACGAAAAAGAAATCAGAGGAAAATGCGTGAAGTTTGACAAATCGGCTTTTATTTTGCCGTAGTCACGCAAAATCGTTAAACATTCTGATGCTAGCAGCTACTGCCAACGTACTTACTACACGACAAGACAAACATTCGAATGGCTATCTCAGAGCACAGTGGGTAGGTGATGTCTTCCTTTTTAGGTATATGATAATTCCGCAGAATCCTTAAACTGAACAGAATTATTAATACGGGTACTGTTCAAACAAGGCATTTACTATCATATTTAGCATCAACATCCAGTGCCTTGTCGTGTATGTGTGTGTGCGGTGTATGTGTGGGCGCGTGTGTGTGTAGGTGTTGGCGTATGTGTGTGTGTGTGTGTGTGTGTGTGTATGTGTGTGTGTGTGTGTGGGCGTGCATTCGTGTGCGCGTAGCAAACTAAATATTTCTTTCACCTGAAATATGTCTATAACTCCAAGGCTGTCTCTTGCGTGTGTGTGTGTGTGTGTGTGTGTGTGTGTGGGCGCGCGCGCGCGTGTGTGTGCGTATGTGCGGGCGGACGCGTGTGCGCGTAGAAAACTGTAAATATTTTTTTCACCTGAAATATGTATGTCAACAAATAGTATCAGAAATTGTACATATCAAAAAGAAAAAATCAGAGGAAATGCGTGAAGTTTGACAAATCGGCGTTATTGTGCAGTAGTCGCGCAAAATTGGTAAACATTATGATGCTAGCAGCTACTGCCAACGTACTTACTACACGACAAGACAAACATTCGAATGGCTATTTCAGAGCACAGTGGGTAGGTGATGTCTTCCCTGTTAGGTATATGATAATTCTGCAGAATCCTTAACTTGAACAGAATTATTAATACGGGTACAGTTAAAACAAGGCATTACTATCATATTTATCATCAACTTCCAGTGCCTTGTCATGTATGTGTGTGTGCGCGGTGTATATGCGTATGTGTGTGTGTGTGTGGGCGAGTGTGTGTGTGCGTGTGTGCGCGCGCACGCGTAGAAAAATGTAAATAATTTCTTTCATCTGAAATATGTTTATAACTGCAATGGTGGCTCTTACGTGTGTGTGTGTGTGTGTGTATGTGTGCGTGCACGCGCATGTGTGTGTGTGAGATCGGCATTTTCTATTGCATACTGGGCTATGCGGGAAAACCGGATACCGTGACCGAGGCGACCTTGAGGTGACCTGAAAACAATTCCACAAGGACTATGTCGCGGTGATAGGCCACGACCTTAGCACGTGAATGTATCAAGGTCAGACATGTCCAGACAATATTCTACTGAGTCAGGAGTCTTCGTCAGCAGATATCGTGTATATAACAGCCACCTTTCTCCGTCTAGAAGTACCGGTCTCAGTGAACTGCAAGCAGAGCACCATGTGCCAAGTCTCTAATGGTAAGTTGGCTTTTTGATAAATCTGTTCACATTTTTCGTTGTGTTGCTCCAAGTAGGCATACAGTTACCTAACAATACTAGTATAATACAGGGAAATATGGTGCTAGCCGCATATAACTGAAGAGACAAGCCATGTCTTCATATATTATGATAGCCTGGTACGACATGGAATACAGCTGGCATACAAACTTTTGAACACAGCGCTATAGTGGTACTGTAATAATATAGGTAGTACTGTGTAGTCGTAGTCGTGTACTACAGGGTCTGCATACCCATTATCGATAGCAATATATGGACTGTTTAACAGAGGGTGCATGTCAAATACAGAGCTATTATGCATAATATGTTTGTCTATAACGTTGGTATAGTAACTTATTCTTATAATTGTTTTACAGATACGTATGCCCACGAAAACCTAATTAGCAAACTGTAGGGCATACTAAGAGCAGAGCCAAACAGCTATTGCATGGCGTGTCTTAATATCCCACAAAATCAAGAAACCGAGAATCCATGCAGTCATTCTTGTGATTATGGTGAGTGTGGTAGTTTTACTGACCTAGTAATGGTTTGACTGCGGGATGTGCTACAACAGAACTTCATCAAAGAGGAAATAATCATATTAAGGTTAAGTAGAATTGAGGAGTGCATCCTCGACTATAATCGACAACAGGATACTCCAGAACCATCATCACCAAACGTCGAGCTAACATCGTCACCGGCATGGGCAAAGCATACTATACCGGCATGGGCATAGTCAATCAACACTAGCGGACGAGTATTAAAACACCTACATAAAAACAAGATTGTTGTAATATACTTACAGTCATGTCTTCAATAGCTGACCAGTCCTCGATACTAAGAAAACTACATTTGGTGTGAGGAGACTGTATATGTATATCACTGTTATTCTGACTTCACAGACTGTAGCTCACAGTGACTACAACGCAAGTAACATGGCGCCCTCTACGCTATCTATTTCATCATGGTTAGAGGTCATGGGGCGAGCATGACCCGCATTCCCCAACCCAGCTCAAACAGACAACGGGTCAATGAGCGGGTAGTAGAACGCTTAGTCGCGCCATACGAACAGCCGCGTCAGCGTAATCTGAGCCGCTTGACCTAAGAAACTGACTGAAACCGGTTTTACGCGTGGCTAAAAATAACTAGTATATAAACCCGAGGCTGGTAACAGTCAAGCATTGTGATCCGAAGATGACTACAGACATCATGACTGTGCCTGCTAAGTGGGGCTCGTAGTGGTGAGACTATTAGACCAGTGGGCGGTGGTGATAAGGCCGTGTTTGTCTCATCCTACAGAGGCACCAGCACGTTACACTTCCGGAGATTCTACGGTGAATCCGACAAGAAGTTCACTACGAAGACGGGTATGACACTTAATCGGCAAGAATATGAACAGACGATCGCCATGCATCGCGAGATCCTAGCTGACTTTGACAGAGTCAATCAAGTTAACCAAGTCAGTAACGAAGTCAAACAAGGCACTAACAGAGGCAAGCAAGTCAGTAACCAAAACATTCAAGGCAGTGCTCATATCAAACAGGGCACTAACCGAAGCAATCAAGTCCAAAACACGCAAGGCAGTGTTCAAGTCAAACAAGGTACTAAACGAAGCAACCAATTAGACGCATACTATACCGCCGGTTTTCAACCCAGCTATACTCAGATGTGGATGACCCCAGCAACCAGATGTGTGATGAGCCCAATCGAAGTAAGCAAGTCCAAAACGGTCAAGACAGAACTCAACTCAAACAGGGTAATAAGAGAAGCCACCAAGTAGACGCATACTATACCACCAATCTACAATCCAGCTACAGTGAGATGTATGATGACCCCAGCAACCAGATGTGTGATGAGCCCAATAGCTAGATGTTTGATGTGCCCGACACTCAGATGATTGATGCTCCGGTTGTCTACAATACTCAGATGTCAGCCCACCAAACATTTAATTAGTCTTATGACTACATGCCAAGTGACATACACATACCAGGCTACCAGAGGGAAAAACCAATCTACTCAGAGAATAGTGTGAAGAAACCCAGAAACAACATACAATGTGTATAGCTCTGTATGTGAAAATAAAATGTTGTGATGATACTATGTATACCAGCTCATATCACATCATCCATTTCGTATAATGACATTATGCATTTTTGACATGCATGAGACCGGTACTTCTAGACGGCGAATGGTGGCTGTTATATACACGATATCTGCTGACGAAGACTCCTGAATCAGTAGAATATTGTCTGGACATGTCTGATCTTGATACATTCACGTGCTAAGGTCGTGGCCTATCACCGCGACATAGTCCTTGTGGAATTGTTTTCAGGTCACCTCAAGGTCGCCCCGGTCACGGTATCCGGTCTTCCCGCATAGCCCAGTATGCAATAGAAAATGCCGATCTCACACACACATGCGAGCGCGCACACACACACACACACACACACACACACACACACACACACACACACACACACACACACACACACACACACACACACACACACACACGTAAGAGCCACCATTGCAGTTATAAACATATTTCAGGAGAAAGAAATTATTTACATATGTCTACGCCCACACGCGTGCGTGCGTGCGCGCGCACACACACACACACACACACACACACACACGACAAGGCACTGGATGTTGATGCTAAATATGATAGTAAATGCCTTGTTTGAACAGTACCCGTATTAATAATTCTGTTCAGTTTAAGGATTCTGCGGAATTATCATATACCTAAAAAGGAAGACATCACCTACCCACTGTGCACTGAGATAGCCATTCGAATGTTTGTCTTGTTGTGTAGTAAGTACGTTGGCAGTAGCTGCTAGCATCATAAGGTTTAACGATTTTGTGCGACTACGGCAAAATAAAAGACGATTTGTCAAACTTCACGCATTATTCTCGGATTTGTTTCGTTTTGATATGTACATTTTCTGACACTAATTGTTGATTTTCTGTTCACATTTCCGGTCTTTGTTTTCTGTCGGGGGCAGAAAGAAAAATCCTAACCCGCACAGTTCGCGGCGATTGCACTAGCCAGGCGGCCTTAATTCCCCAGGCTCAAAGACCCAACTGCCATACACCGCAAGGTACTATATTGGTAGTATATGGCAGTTTCTATTTAATGTCTTTTTCGTATTGTTTACATAATCACCACCCAAGCAATGTATCTTACAATATTTGTTTACAACTTCGGCGATGTGCTCAATTGATTTAGCGTCATTTGTAACCGCTATATTCCAAAATTCATTACCAATCGTTAATTCTAAAGCAAGCTATTTTTCATTACCTCTTCTCAGTTATGTACAACAATGCTGTTTATTGGAGATATCAAGGGGCACAATAATTTCCAAAATACGCAAGGGAAATAACTGGCGTTATTTAAAAAAAATTATTTTAATGACTAGTTTGCAAACTTCACTGATTATGTTATGTTAATTGAATGTATACTATTGAGACTGGTCTTTAATGTTATTTTCTCTAGAATTATTCACTATCCATATTTTATTACGTGTTTATTAATTGCGACAATACACCCACATATAGAATTAAACGCCATAGTCTGGCTTTAGACTTTTTCCTAAAGTAGAAAATACCCGAATTACACGTTGACATTGTCTACGGTGTCCATTACCCCTATGTGGATAACAGAATAGTCTTCCCATGTCAACCAAATCAGACACTTGGCAAAATCTAGAGAAGAAAATAACAGATATGTTACAGAGATACAAATACAAAACAACTACCATATTTGGTAGAAGTACCATTGTTAATACATATATAATTCCAAAAATACTATATCTGTGCACAGTCCTAGATCCCCCACGTCAAACTGTCACAAACATAAACAAAGAGATTAGACGCTTTGTGTTTGGCAGCACCATCTACAGTATCAAACATACTACACTCATCTCATCTCATCTCATCATGTTCCTCTTGTACCTTGCGGTGTCGAGGTGAAGTATAAACTTCGTGAGAGTGCCCGGTTATGGGCTTCGTATATCGACATTCCCATGGATTCTGTTATTCCCTCCGTCCAGCGTTTACGTGGTCGGCCTCTTCCTCTGTTTCCATCTGGTCTGTACGTCATTGCCTGTTGTGGCATGCTGTTGACTGGTAGCCTACTTGCATGGCCAAACCATTTGACTTGCTGCTTTCTAATAAAATCTAGAGCAGCTTTAACCCCCACTTTAGTCCTGATTTCTTCATTTCTGATCTTATCTCTTCTTGATACGTTGAGTATTCTTCTCAGGAACCTCATTTCTGTTGTTGTGATTTTTCTTTTCTCTTTTTCTGTCATTGTCCAGGTTTGGCATTGGTAGCACAGAGTTGGTAGGAAGATTGTGTTGTAAAGTGCTTTCTTAGTAGTTATTGATACATGTTTGTTCTTTAGTATTGGTGCCATTTGTCCAATGAGTTGATTTGCCTTATTGCACCTATTTTCGATCTCGTCTTCTGATCTGCCATTTGATGATATTATACTTCCTAGGTACTTGAAGCTCTTTACTTGTTTCAAGGGATGTTCGTTTAGGTGAATTGTTGCTGTTTGTTCTTCTTTAGTTATAGTCATTACCTCTGTTTTGCTTGTGCTAATTTTCATGTTATGTTCCCTACACATTTCGTTTAGACTATTCATGTGGTCTTGTAATTCAGCTTCTGATTTTGCTATTAGTGCTTGGTCGTCCGCAAACAGGAGTTCTCTAATGGTTAGATTTGCAGATGGTTCTTCTTCTGTGTTCTCGTCATGCGGTATTCTTGCTGTCTCTGCTTGGCTGGTTTCTTTACATATGTTGTCTATATATGTTATGAACAAGAGAGGGGACAGGACACAACCTTGTCGTACTCCAGATCTTATGGTGAAGGGTTCTGAGTGTCCTCCAGTTGCTCTCACTATGCATTCACTGTTGTCGTATAAACTTCTACATAGGTTTGTTAGATGTGTGCTCACTCCATATTGTTTAAGGATTTCCCACAGCTTGTTTCTATCTACCCTATCAAATGCCTTTTCTTGGTCAACAAAGGCTAAGTAGAGTGTTTCATTGAATTCAATTGATTTTTCTATAAGTTGTCTAAGAGCAAAAATGGCGTCTGTGCATCCTTTGTTTTTCCTAAATCCAAGCTGCGTTTCGCTTAGCTGGGGTTCTAAAGTAGTTCGTAATCTTTTTTCAAGAATTTTGCAAAATATTTTCCCAGTATGACTCAACAGTGAAATGCCTCTGTATTGTGTGCAATCTCTTTTGCTGCCTTTGTTTTTCCAAATTGGGATAATTATGGCGTTTCCCCAGTCTCGTGGTGTCTGTTGTTCTACCCAAACATGGTTGAATAGTCTATGTAGCCAAGCTGTTCCTACTTCCCTTGCTGCTTTAATTAGTTCATTTGGTATTTCATCCTGTCCTGGTGATTTGTTCAATGGGGCTAATCTGATGGCTTCTATAATTTCTTCTTTTAGTATGTCTGGTTCTAGTTCCTCGGTGACATCTGTGTAGGTCTCTTGAATTCCTGTGACATCTGATGGGATGTTGAGAAGTTGTTCGAAATACTGCTTCCATCTTATTAGGATGTGTTTTTGTTCACTTATTGGTTCTCCATTTTCGCTGTTAATTATATACTACACTCATGCAAGACAAAAAAGATGGAGGTATCGCCCTCCAAGACATAACAACCAAAATACAAGCACTTAGGATCAAACACGTAGGTGAAATCCTACAACACCCAGAAAAACACCCTTTAGCACACTATTACATTGGAATTAGGCTATCTTCTTTAAAACCTATTAGGAATACATCCTCACATTATTTTGGCACTCTCCCAACGTTCTACAAAACATGTATTTCAGCCATTAAAGGACATGAAAAATTACTACACAAGAAAACACATACAATCTACAAGCATTTAGTTAAATTACAAGCAACTCCGGTACATCTCAGAATTAAAAGAGGACATAGATATTTCATAAAAGATTATACCGAAATTTTCTCTAATATTCACTACAACCAGATTACTCCAAAAGCAAGGGAAATTACATATAGGCTTGTTTACAGCATGACCCCAACAACAGAGAGAACAGCAAAAATAACTAAACAAATACTACAGTGTCAGCTTTGTAGACGGAATGTCCAAGAATCAGAAGAGCACATCTATTACGAATGCAACACAATCATGCCAACAAGAAATCTCCTACAAAACATCCTAAACACTCATTCGAAACAAAGAACAGATGTTTACAAAGCAATCATGATAAATTCCATTCCTTACTCCACACAAGACACCCACACAAAGCTACTTGTTCTATTGGCAGAGTACAGAAATCGTATATGGACATTAAGAAACAAAGCACTATACAATTACAGAACAATCAACAAAGAAATTGTCCAACAACTTTATCAACAAAAAGTCGCAAACATTCTAATCTTAGCCCCACAAGCGCAAATCTCGTAAAATATTTGGCTGAAGACAGCACATATTACAGAAGAAGCAAATAACTTGTTTTAAATAAAGGATACTACAACTGTAAATGTATTTATTGATGGTATTAAAAAATCTTACAATTATTATTATTATTATTATTATTATTATTATTATTATTATTATTATTATTATTATTATTATTAATACTATTATTATTACTGCTACTACTATTATTAATTTTCCCATTATTATATTTGAATGTGCAACATGAAGTATATTGTGGATGGGTGTCTGTGCCGTTGGCAGTAACATATGTATGCGTCTGTGTGTGGATGCAGGTGCGTGTGCGTGTGTGGTGCATGAATTTGCACATGCATGTGTACGAGTGTGTGTGCGCGCGCACGCGCGCGTGCGTGTAGCAGTCTTTAAACCAAGTCGGTATCTTAAGTTTTAAAATGATGTTATACGGTAATGATATGTTTCAAAAGAAAAATATGCACCACCATGTATAAAAAATTCGATGAGCCCTTTAAGTACCCAGTAAGCTAAGGTGGCTTTTAGTGGCCAAGTTTTAAGTCCTTTCCATTGTATATAAAACCCAGACACTATCACAATTTTGGACCAATTATCTCCCTGGGGCAGACCATGGACCCTAATTGCTAGTAGTAAATCCCTGATTCTTGTCCCCCAAACAAAAAACATCATGGACTAGAGCGTCACTCTGAAATTTGTCATCAGGCAACAACACCAACGACCTTCGCCTCGGGAGCTTAGTGACCCAGAAATTACAAGGAAGCCACATTTTAATGGAAATGATAGTTTAAAGTTTATTGTCCAATCGCGGGGCATTTAAATGTACTGCGGTCTCCAGAAAGCATGAGATGGTGTGTGCGTGTGTGTTTGTGTGTATGTGTGTGTGTGTGTGAGAGAGAGAGAGAGAGAGAGAGAGAGAGAGAGAGAGAGGAGAGGAGAGGGAGAGATGGACAGGCGTTTCATGCATTCCGCTTGCGGAAGTGGAAGTGAAGCATATGCAAGGAATGTGTATCTACATGCACTATGCCACAAATGTCATATTATCATAACTGTATATATGTATGTATATGTTTTATTCACAATGTCACACTTAACACTAACAAACGGCAACGCTCTGTAATATACACAAACAAAAGAAACACACACTACAACTTGTAAATACACATTGCTTTGTATGAAATAAAAATTGGAAGAAAAAAAACAACAACAACAACTCACAAAACAGATTGACAGGAATGCACTGCACCTACACACACTAGAATCACAATTAGAACAACACCAGCAGCACACATTTCGTGGTGCACTCCTTCGAACTAAACTTACTAACATATCAGAAGAAAGTCCCAGTAAACAACACCTTGCATTAGAACAAAACATTCAACGTAACAGACAAATAGGAGCAATAACAGACATGCAATGAAACACACAAACCTCCCCCGATGTGTCTCCACCTTGCCGTGGTGGGGGAGCTTGCGTGTCCCATCGACCCCATGTGCTTGCCGATGGGTGAAAACTACATATCGGACGGCTCGTGGGATAGGGACCAGACTAAGAGAGACACAACCTGCTGCTCTGCAGGTAAGACTGAGGATAGCAGTCAAAATCAGGCAAACGATCCCTAAATCTCAGTCCGGGCATAACCTCTAAGGCTCCCAGCCGAGGTGTATGGCTGAACGTCTCTAAGCCATAAACTCTCGGAAGTGAGAGCCTGGCCGACACAAACCTACATCAAAATTGTGATGATGTGCTGAGAACGCTACATGCTCGGCGCAGATTCGTTCGATGACTCTTAGCTGGGGGATAAGAGGTATCCCCGGATGAAAGGGCCTGACCGTTACTCGCACACAGACGCACGGAGGTAAGGTGCTGAGCCGGCAGCACATATAGCCTACCTCGTGAGTGAGAACAAAAGGTGGAAAAACACCCCGGTCGCACGTCTCGCAGACGTCCGATAGTCTGTAACCACACTCATGGAGTGAGTGTAGTCAAAGGTGGAAAATTGTCTCGTTGACACGAAATGGAACGCCTGTCTTGGGAATCCATTACGTGGCAGCCCGAAGCGAAAGCTTGCTGTGTGGAAGCCGAAACAAGAGTCTCGAAACCCGAGGAAGGCTAACCTCATTAAAAAAATGCCCGCTGGAAGCCGGAAGTGTCGTCCTACGGGTGGCAAACTAAAAATTGACACTACGCATTTACATCCGAGTGAAATGTCTCGTCCGAATGTCTCTCGTGCTAGGAACAGCTCTGACTACCTAGTTTCCGAATGCCGCTCTTGTTCGGAACAGCTCTGACTAGGTAGTTTTCCGAATGTCTGTCGTGTCTGGAACAGCTCTGACGGGCGCAACGACAAGCACATGTCCGAAAACTCGCTGAGTGGATACCGTCTGCAAACCTGTCTGGTTTGTGCGGGAATGGCCCGGGGCAAACGAAATGACCAATATATTGAAGTGAGGATTTAAAGCAGCCATGAGCAGGACGTGACGATTCCCTCGGCTAGCCCAGAACCAGGGCGTTATGTGTCGGCCCTGCAACTATGGAAGCAACCTTGGATGGCGGAAAATGCTATGGACTGTCCCTGCCTTCCTTTGAGGGATGACCGTTGTCTTCGACCGTTCAAACTTGGCCAGCATGGTTGTAGATGGCACCACAAAAGTGAGAGTCTCCCAGGAATGCTACCTGGTCAAAAAAAAAGCACGCTAAAGTCGATGTGTTGGCCTGAGGGTTTCGGCCCAAGGGCGCATAGCAGACACACCGCAATCACATCTGAAAAAACACTCCGGATGAACGAAAAGAAGAAGAAGAAACACACAAACAGAGGCAATGCATATACTAGAAACATTCCAACAGTACTACACTGACCTATATACAGCAGAACCCGCCAACACACAAACACAAAATAGGTTCTTACAATACACAAAGAAACTGTCAGACACTGATAAGGACACACTAGACACAGAGCTTACATTAGCAGACATAACACACGCACTCAATCAAATGCAAAAAGACAAAACACCAGGACCAGATGGACTCACAGTAGAATTCTACCAACACTTCTTTCATATCCTAGGCAATTTCCTTCTAAAAGTCTACCAAGAAGCTTTTCACAAACAAGAACTCCCAAACACTTGCAACATGTCATATATAACACTCATACCTAAAGACAACACAGACAAAACACAGCTGAAAAACTATAGACCCATCTCTTTATTAAACACAGACCACAAAATTCTAGCAAAATCACTTGCAAACAAAATAAAAAATTTCATGCCATCACTCATCCACCCAGACCAACAGTGCAGCATTCAACACAGAAACATACACCAACATACACATTTCATTAGAGATTTCATTACATACACCCACCAGAAAGACTGTCAATCCTCCCTTTTATCTTTAGACCAGGAGAAGGCCTTTGACAGAATTTCAGACTCATACTTATACAAAACACTAGCACACTGTAACATAGGACAATACTATAGACAATGGATAGAAATATTGTACAAAAATCCTGAAAGTAAGGTACTGGTGAATCATTCACTCACTGCCAGTTTTAGAATCACTAGATCTGTCAGACAAGGGTGTCCAATATCACCAGACCTATATGTACTCACACTAGAACCACTCTTAGAAGCAATTAGACAGGACACTAACATTAAAGGTACATTTATACAAGGGTCTGGGGAGCGGAAATTAATTGCTTATGCAGATGACACCGCTTTCTTCCCTACAACCAACACTTCCATAACGAACATACTTCACACCTTCAGACAGTTTGGTGAAGGAAGTGGGGCCAAAATAAACACACAGAAGTCTAAAATAATGGGTCTGGGGAAGTGGAAGAATAAAGTAGATTTCCCCCCGGATCTAACAGTCACAGATAACATGAAAATTTATGGGATCACATTTCCATCCAATCCCAGAAAAACACATACAGAAACATGACAATCACTAACAAAACAAATTATAGACATACTACATAGGTTCAAATACAAGACATCAACAATGTTTGTAAGAAGCACAATTGTAAACGCCTTCATCATTTCTAAAATAATATATTTAGCCACAGTGTTAGACCCCCCAAAACAAACAATCATAGTCATAAACAAACACATCAGACAATTCATCTGCAGCAACACAATTCACAGTATAAAACACAAGACATTAATACAAGATAAGAAACGAGGAGGGGTAGCTTTACAGGGCCTACACACAAAAATACAAGCATTAAGAATCAACCACATAGGACGCATTATCAATCATCCAGATCAACACTCGCTAGCATTATACTATATTGCAATTAGATTACATAGACTTAAGAAAATAGACAAAACAACACCGCACTATTACGGCACACTACCGCACTTCTACAGAACATGTATGCAAGCAATTCCAGGCAATGAACATTTAAGACAACAGACAATCAAGCAGATATACAAATATTTAGTGAAACAACAAGCCCCACCACTACATCTGAGAATCAAAACAGGATACACATATTATATGAAAGACTATAGCTGCACCTTCACTAACTTACACAAAAAACATATCACATCGAAATCCAAAGAAGTAACATACAGGCTAATTTATAATATGACCCCGATAACAGAGAGAGCAGCACAGACATCCAAGCAAATAGCCCAATGCCAATTATGTAGACACAATATTCAGGAAACAGAGGACCATCTCTTTTATGGATGTCCAACAATCACAGCCACTAAGACTGCACTACAACAGTTAATAGAAATACACACACAAACAAGAAAACTTACGCATACAAAGCGGTATTCCTAAATACAATATCTACAACCACAAAAGGCAAATACACCAAACTACTCGTTGCACTAGTGGAGTATAGAAACATAATATGGTCTAGTCGAAACTCGGCCACTCACAATCACCACACAATACACCCACAGATACTCTCACAGATTTTTCAACAGAAAATCTCCTAGCTATTCGCAGATTAAGCAAGCGCCACTCCCATGAAGTTCACGCTACATAACATACATGTTCAAACACACACTCTCACAGATAGTTCTATACTCCGAATGTGTACCACTAAGCTCAATCATTGGGGAACAAAGGGCCAAATAACCGAATACATGTCCCTTCTTTGTTACTGAGTCTATTGGCCCAACCTAGACAGAACGATGGAAGGGTGCCCTTTGTGAGTCAGTGGTCTTGTCGACCGAGGTTTTACCTTCGCCAGAAGCAGTTCAGGTAAACTCTTCGTAGTGGTGGAAAATCTGTCATCTTGTGTAGCGAACTAAACAAATTCCAATCTGTTTACACGCTATCTCTTTCTCTCTCTCTCCTTCTCTCCCCCTCTCCCTCCCCCATATCTCTCTCCCTCTTTGTTGACCGCTTTTCCGGTCTCAGCCCAGCCCGCCACAAACAAATCCTTCGCACTTGTGATTAAGGGGAGTGCTGTGATTCAGCAATACTATTGAACTTGCTTACAGGAAACTAAGCTTGCATGAGATTGCCTGCAGTGTGAAAGTTTCAATTAAATGGTTTGGTATGCATGGGAGGAAATGATTACTACACCATGCCAAGAATATAATGTGACATGTGCATGAATGTATACGCTGTATTCGCAAATACAGCAAATACCTAGTGTCAGGTCTTAGTCGGATATGACTGAACTACCGTATAACAGTAGACGGTACTACTTGCTTTCTGTTAGCGCCGAACGTTGGGCGGCGCTTACCAAACCCCACACCCCACATTGTGCCAACGGCTTCGGGCGGAAGAGCGCAATTGGGAGGGTACAAGCCTTCTCCTGGTGCGAGGAAATGCAATCTAAAGACAAAATGCCATGGCAGGGCAGACCAGGCCCTAAGCCTTGGTTGGCGGCTGGTCTAGGATCGAAGCTCCGACAGGCGGACAGTTAGAGCATTGCTTTGCTGATCCGGCAGCTCTTGCAGCTTGTCTTGTTCCAGATGTAGAGGTGTTACTTTTCCTCTGGAGTGAACTAGGCAGGCCGAGAGATGGATCATGCTGCATGGGCAACACATGATCTCTATATTTTATGCCAGGCTTTGTGCTATGAAGAGGCAATAACTCCATCCCTGGTCTGAACTGGTCTCGGAATCAAAGCGAGAGGCAACTGTTACGGGTTATAAGTCCCTGTCAATTGGCGTAGACATGGGGCGCCACTCGTTGCCTCTGACGGTGGGAGACACCTACAGGTGTCACTGATCAGCTACCGCCCGCCTCAAGCTGGGCATCCCCCAGCCTATTGGGTGCTGATCCGCCACAGCCTGCCTGCTTCAGTGGGTGCTTGGGGCTAGGACAAAATCTGAATCGCAGGCTGTAAAACAAATGAACCAGGTACAAATAAAAAGAAAAATAGTAACCTCAAGCTACGGCTTGCAACCTGGAATGTGAGAGCCATGTGTCCAGTATTTTCCACTGACTTGACCAATATTGACGATGTGAGAAAAACGGCTGTGATTGATGCCGAACTCAATCGTCTTAACATTGATATTGCTGGCCTTCAGGAGACTCGCCTCGCTGAGGAAGGGTCACTCAGGGAAAACAATTACACCTTTTTTTGGAAGGGTAGAGGGCAGGCAGAAAAAAGGCAACACGGTGTGGGCTTTGCAGTGAAGAAATTCGCTACTGGGAATGATTGAAATTCCAGCAGGAGGAAATGAAAGGCTATTATCCCTGCGCTTGGCAACCTCTTGTGGTTTTGCCACCATTATTACTGCATATGCACCGACACTCGATTCCTCTGATGATGTGAAGGATTCGTTCTATGAGGAGTTAGACTCCGTGATCAAGGCAGTTCCAAAATCTGACTACATTTATATGCTCGGTGATTTCAATGCTCGTGTGGGCAAGGACTCGAGTTCATGACCAGTGTGCCTTGGAAAATACAATATCGGACGCATGAATGAAAATGGGCAAAGGCTGCTGGAGCATTGCACCAGAAATGACCTGTGTATTACAAACTCCTTTTTTAAAACAAAAGAGATGCATAAGGTCACATGGAAACATCCAAGATCCGGCCATTGGCACCAGCTGGACTTCATCATCACACGGAGACAACATCCGAACCATATATCATTGACTCGAAGTTATCACAGTGATGACTGTGATACGAATCATTCTTTGGTTGTTGCAAGGGTTAGACTGAGATCAAAGAGAATTTACACAGCTAAACACAAATCTAGTTCCAGGATTAATATTATTAACACTCACGATCCTGAAAAGTGCTTTCAGTTTCAACAGCAACTTGAAGACACTTTCACTGATACACCAGAAAATTGTACAGTAAATGAAAAGTGGGGTCAACTTAAGGAAACTCTTTATAAAACTGCCGTAGGGGTTTACGGCACTGTGGATCATAAGAGGCAGGACTGGTTTGCGGCAAACAGCGAGACTTTGCAGCCCTTGATTGACAAGAAGATAGCTCTCTTAAGAAACAAGGAAAGACCAACTCGTAACACTCTGAGTGAGCTAAGGCAAGCTAGGAAGGATGTGCAAAAGGCTGCCAGGCAGTGTGCAAATCATTATTCGATCAAGTTATGTGAGCCCATTCAAATCGCAAGTGATAAGGGAAACATAAGAAGCATGTATGAAGGAATAAAGAAAGCCTGTGGTCCAGTGATCAAAAGAAGTGCACCATTGAAAACCTTGACTGGAGAAATCATAACTGATAAGAAACAGCAGATGGACAGATGGGTAGAGCACTATTTGGAGCATTACTCAAGTGAGACCAAACTAGCAGATGATGCCCTCAACGCCACAGAGGCTCTAACAACTTTTGACCATCTGGACACACTTCCCACCATAACAGAAGTTAAGTGTGCTATAAATGAACTTGCATCTGGCAAGGCTCCAGATAAGGATGGGATTCCAATAGAGGTTATCAGGAGTGGGCAAGACACACTCACTCTACAGATCCACCAGCTAATAGAGCTATGCTAGCGAGAAGGACAAATCCCACAGGATTTCAAAGATTCAAGCATCATAACACTGTACAAGAACAAGTTCGATCGGAGCGACTACAACAACTATAGGGGTATCTCACTTCTGTGTATTGTTGGAAAAGTATTTGCCAGAATTGTTCTGCGCAGACTTCAAGTCCTAGGAGATCAAGTCTACCCCGAATCACAGTGTGGCTTTCGACAGAACCGGTCTACCATTGATATGATATTCTCATTGCGACAAATGCAAGAAAAATGCAGTGAATAGAATCAACCACTGTTTATTGCCTTCATCGACTTCACAAAGGCATTTGATTTGGTCAGTCGTGAGGGTCTGTTCAAGGCACTAAAGAAGATTGGCTGTCCATCAACTCTTCTGTCCATTATGGAATCGTTCCACACAGGCATGAAGGGTATAATCAAGTTTGATGGTGCAACTTCTGAAGAGTTTGAAATCAAGAGTGGAGTGTACTAGCTCCCACCCTCTTTGGAATATACTTTTCATCTCTACTGAAATATGCCTTTCGTGATCAGGATGGTGGTATATACATTCATTCACGCTCAGATGACGGCCTCTAAAATGATCAGAGATTGAAGGCCAAGAACAAAATTAGGAGGGTACTGATAAGAGAGTTGCTTTTTGCAGATGATGCTGCAGTTACGACCCACTCTGAGGAAGAATTGCAATGTCTACTATCTGCATTCTCCAATGCTTGTTCTGAATTTGGTTTAACAATTAGCAAAAAGAAGACACAGATTATGTCGCAAGGTGCACATGGGGTACCATCAATCTTTATTGACGACACCGAACTAGAGATAGTAGACCATGTTACACATCTAGGATCAGTGGTGAATAGCAAATTATCCCTAGATCAGGAAATCAACATCCGGATTGGTAAAGCAGTAACAACAATGAACAAGTTAAGAAAAAGTGTCTGGGAGAACAGGAAGCTTACTACCAAAACAAAAGTCCTTATCTATCAAGCCTGTGTCCTTAGTACTCTTCTTTATGGCAGTGAAGCCTGGACAACTTACTCACACCAAGAGAAACGTTTAAACAGCTTTCATATGCGGTGTCTGCGAAGAATTCTTGGTATTAAGTGGCAAGACAAAATCACAAACACTGAAGTATTGGAAAGATCAGGTTGTGTGACGGTTTATTCCATGCCCAGTCTTCGTAGACTTAGATGGATAGGACATCTTAGGAGGATGGATGATGGTAGAATACCAAAGGACATCTTTTTTGGTGAATTACAGATGGGTAAGAGATCTCAGGGTCGGCATCTACTACGATACAAAGATGTGTGTAAGCGGGACATGATTGATACAGGCATTGATAATGCACATTGGGAGCAAGTCGCCGCTGAACGTGTTGCATGGAGGGCAAACATCAGAAATGGAATAAAGACAAAGGAGAAAATTATTGCAGATAAGTCACACACCGAGCGTGTGAGACGTAAGATGGTGCATGATGGTGGAAATGACCACGTGTTCACATGCACCCACTGTGAGCGGACATTTACAGCGCGAATTGGCCTTATCAGTCACATTCGCTACCGCCTAAGGTAAAAGTTATTATAAATATTGAGCACAACCCACCACTGGCAACGCTGATCGTATTCTGGTATGAACCTAAGGCCTATCCACGTCAATATGGAAGCACTATACTCGAGTTTCGCCCTCGTTTGAGCAAGCCCCGGATCACCAAATTAATCAATTTGATTATTGCTCATTGGATTTAGGAGGCCTGGTGTTCCTTGCCAGTGAGAAGTCCTGATCGTTTCGGGACCACCTCGATTGACGGACGTCAGTCGCGGCGATTGGGCAATCTTGAGCATAGCCTACGATGGGTGACGTTGTAATATTCTATTATGATAATTTGGCTGTGTGTCCAACGTGTGCCGCGTGGTTACACACCCGCTTCACACGCCAGTGATCCGGGGCTTGTTTCCGGATCCGGTCAGGGATATGCACTACTGACGGGCTCAAACGAGAGCGAAACTCGACCATATATATGTATACTTTATATTCTCTGAAAGTAGTGTACAAACCATTCTATAAATTAAATTATGTCCGCAAACAATAGTTCACTCTACCGACAGATAACAGTAAACAATGAAGAAATAAAAAATGTCATTCACTTTGAATATGTTTGCTCCATAAAAAACAGCAATATAGACTGTTCAACATAAATTTGACGCAGGCTACCCACAGCTCTATAGAAGTTCAACAGCATTCAGAACCAATCAAACAAGTCAAATTAATATTTTAGAGAACATGTATCTTTCCTGTGGCAACTTATGACTGATCTTGTAAAGGCGACCCTTTCCACTTCTAAGATTTTGTTGATTAATTCAAAAGTATATGCCAGAATAGCATTAATGTGTGTTGGAATGTGTGTTGTATATTTCAGCTTGAAGGATTTATCTATCTCATTGCTTTCATTTATGTTGTGACATTTCTGCAGTATGTACCTAAACGAAATGTAAAGAAATATTCCTGGCAATAAATTGGCAGTCTGTTGTTTGTGTCTTTGTTATTCAAATTCATTACGGGATACATTGTTTTGAATCATCAAAGTGCGTAATCAGAGGTCACATATTGTGAGAACTGTATGGATACTTTGCCCTAGCCATTCGGAGGTGTGGGGGGAATGAACAGGCTGATAGGCTGGCAGGGAATGCACCTCTTGGTGGTAGATTGCCTATGGACAAGGGGAAGGTGGTCATGCATTTGTGGGACCAGGTGGAGAAGGCGGGGGACCAGATTGAGAACCGTATGTGGAAAGAAAGAGATTGCGGGGGATCAGTAGGGGTTCTGGAAGAATTTCAAAACTGAAAGGGAAGACCAGGAGAACTTTAAATCTGATAACAGTGTTTAGCAGTATCCACACCCATTATGCCCCAACCACCCCAGAGGTACCCATGGCGGCCGTAAGAGAGTACTTGTAGCAGGCCTCGGCATGTTGATTTTTGATGATGTTGTAGTTTATTCATACTCGTAGAAAACAATGCTCAACAAAATGTATAAAATTCACGAAATTTCGAAACGTGGAAGCAAGAGAAGAAGTTCATTCTTCGTTTATGTTTCGTCGTTTGTTTATTGGTTCCACGTCTTGTGGCAGCGTACAAAATTTGGCCGATCATACAAAAATTGGTCATTATGAACATTGACGTTGCAAATAAAAAATGTATCTTTAAAAAAAAAAAAAAAACAAACTCTGAGGGTAAAACTCAGCTGCTTCGGTGGCTGTCTAGTCACAGGACTATAATTCTGAGCCGGTGATGGACCCTACTATACCTTCTCCTTGAGGTTGACCGGGGTAGAGGTAATGGTGACATCGAATCGAATTACACATTGACATTGTATATGGTCCTTTCGGCTCAGATCAAAGTTTAGTATATACTACATTTGATCGGGTCTGGACCTTAGTGTTCACTATTCTTTGCATCTAGGTGCAAATTTAGTGGCCCTCCTCGGGGGGCAAAAGCTAATATTCGGGGTAGAGGCCCATTCCCTCACGCCTCTCACGGCGGCCTACCCCCCCCCCCCCCCACACACACACACACACTGGGACTCGGTGCTGGGTGCATATTTGGTCTACTTATATAAGTATTCCACATGCAATGGCTTGCCTCGCTGTCTTCAAGTGGTCTCGGGACGGACCGGGGGAAGCGTAGTCGGCCGGTGAGGCACCTGTGGGTCGGGGACACTCATGGACCGGAAGTCAACCGAAAGTAGCCAACCGGAAATAGTCAACCGGAATTGACAACCGGACGTAACCCAAGAAAATACCGGCCATTTTTTTAAAAAATGAGGTCCGTTTTTCAGGAGGTCCACTAGGGGCGGTATAACAATCATATAAGGAAATACGACCGGTGAACCTCCTCCACGGACCTCATTTGCACGTAACATACTACTTTAGCTTCCATTTTTACTTATACTGTGTAAGGGTGGGAGGGATTTATAGGGAGGAAATTCGAAAAGGGGGAGGGGGATGACGTTCTGAACATATGGTAAAGGGGGGGGGGGCATGGGCCAAAAAAGGTTGAGAACCACTGCTTTAGAGTATCTGCCTTATCCATTGCGAGTTGCCCAACTACTTGCGCTAAAACATTTGCTAGCCTATGACCTGGAATTCCTGCATGCTGGGACGTATATTTTGCATACTGGGACGTGTATGTGTTCACTTTTCAATGGCCGCTATTTGGGGTTCGTTAATTAATCTACTGGTACGTTATTTAGTTTACTTGTAGCCGTCTCCGTGGCGAAGAGGTTATGGGGGCGGTTCATGATCCCGCATACCCGCATTCGAAACATATCTGCGCGGGATTTCGCAGCAGGCCGCGGTGCGCTGGTTTTGTACGCAATAGTATGGGTGCCAGTCGTTCAGAAAGCAATGGCAAACTACCGAACGTAAACTTGCCAAGACATCAACAACAGCAGAAATGCTGGTGCTGAATGCGAACGTCATGTAAAGGATATGCAACTAACTTAACTGTAGCTTCCCCAACACGTCTTAATGTCTTTATGTTTTCTTGATGACATGGCCTCGACGACTTTAAGCACAACTGTGTCCGAACTGACTCTACTGCACTGAACGGTTTACGAGCTCTGAGTTCGGACTTTCCGGATCGTCCAGGTGAATGTCTGGTATGATAAGCATTTCATCCCGAGCCGCACTGTTTGCTGGTGACAGATTACAGTTCAGACAAGTAAACTGACAGGACACAACACAAACGCTCGAGTTGGCATGCGCACGCACTGAGGCACTCAGCAATATGACGTAATTTCTGGGTCTATGATGTAAAGGATACTCCTTCCGAGCATCAGAATGTAAATGCTTTTAGTCCGAGTTCCTGTTCTTCATATCTGAACACGATTTATAACCGCATGAAAATGTCATCTTCATCAAATATGAGGCCCTTTGTTCTCGTATTTCCCTTATTAAAGAAAGCTTTGTGTAGGCTTTCGATTTGTCAGTATCACTGACCGTTACTAGAGTGCCAATGCTTTCATTTTTAATGCGGCTTAAAAACATAATGCAATTTTTTTTTTTAATTGTTGTTAGCAAATTAAAGATAAGCCATTTATAGTTGAGAGCAGAGCAAAGCTGGAACCATTAGGTTTGGAGATATCATTGACTTTGTTCCGTGACGAGAAGAGAACTCAAGTGGGCTTAGGTGAAGTGCCTCTTAGAATTATGTCATGTCACAGGAACTCGATCAGCGCCAGCCATAAATAGTTTGATGTAAATCGAGGAGTTTAAGGCAAACAAGGCATCATAGAGATATCAGTAAGAAATGAGGCACACAGTTGTGTATATGTGATGGAACAAGAACGCTGTAGACTGCGCTTTCTTTTATCTTCTGTCTTTCATCTCCCATTGAAATGATTGCAGATAGGTCACACACCGAGCGTGTGAGACGTCAGATGGTGTGTGATGGTAGAAATGGCCAAGTGTTCACATGCATCTATTGTGGACGAACATTTACCCGACGGTCTGATCCGTCACATTCACTACCGCCATGGGTTGTAGTCAATATGTGGGTTCGATTCCTGGCCGCGTCCTTCGGTTCACGAGTGAAATTTTTCGGAGACTCATGTGGGTCGTCGCTAGAGCTATGGAGTTCGTGCTTTGTGCGACACTTTCCGCACTGCGCAATGAAGTCGATTTTTCGACTTTTAAGCGACTTTGTTGTAGTCAATATACCTTTTTTTAAAGCACAATGTGACAAACTGTCATCTGTCAAGATGGCAAGGTATCAGTCACTTTTTCATCATCCAATGATGCATAGGCCAAGTCCTTTGTTGTGTATTCTGCTGGTGGGGTTGTTACAATTAAATTTTTCTTCAGGATGGGCTAGCTAGTTTTACGCCAACCCTCTTTAGTCGCCTCTTACGAGATGCACAGTCATCATCATCATGTGCCATGCTGATAAGCGTGGGCGGTCATATTTCGATCACCAGAGTCGTAGATCAGCTCCGTGTTCCCTGTCTCGGCCATGCCACATGACCAAGCCATCCAGATATTTACTTTTCTGTCTTCCCTTTGTTCTTGTCCCCTCAATCGTGCCAGGTGTCATCAAGTTCTCTAATTTATTTCTTCTTATAACGTGTCCACAAATTTTGACTGTTTACGTCTAATTTCTATAATCAGATTACGGTTCTCATTTGCTTCTTGTAGAAACGGGTAGTGGGTGAAACTGAAGAGCAGCCGACAGATAGTTGCAAGTTATGGTCTCCTTTTTTCCGACGGTTAGTAGAGGATCTCTTTTCGGAGACAATAGCTACGTAGTTCGACTAGTCATTTGCACTGCTGGAAGAAATGCAATAGCATACTACCTTCTTTACAAAGGCCAAGACAGCCATGTTTCGTTCATGCACAGTAGGTTACAGTGATATCGTATCTTCCTTCCTTTGTGATGAGATGTCATGATCAAATCTGTCACGTTTATACCGTCAGACTAGTTCTTATGTTAAAACCTGTAATTGAAATACCATCAGACAAGTTCTCATGATACAGTTAGTAATGTACAGACTGTCACACGAGATATCATGATATAATATGTCATGTATATTCTGTCAGACGAGATGTCATGATATAATATGTCATGTATATTCTCTCAGACGAGATGTCATGATATCATCTGTCATGTATATTGTATCAGGCGAGATGTCGTGACAAAATATGCCACGTATATTCTGTCACACGGGTTATCATGAAGTCTCTAATGTATATCATCAGATAAGTTCTCATGATCAAGTCTGTAAAGACAGATGAGTTCTTGTGATATATAGTACGAGGGTGAGTCAATAAGTAAGTCACACAGTTCTGTGGGATGGCAGGTAAATGTAGTTAGTGTTTTCTACAGGTGTCATTAGCTGACAGCAACATCGAACTTCATATTCCCGTTCGTCAGGTGGCGCTAGGTGTCTCATGCGCATGCGCAGCTCATAAAAAAATGGCGACTGTACTTACGGAGTGTACAACCAAAGAGCCACGTGCTGTTGTGCGTGTTTTGTGGGCAAAATGATTGCCTACAAAGGACATTCATAAGGAATTGCTTCCTGTGTATGTTGACAACTGTTTATCCCGTAAAGCGGTGCATAGCTGGGTAGAACATTTCTCAAGGACGCGAATGACACCGAAGTTGAATGTGAAGTGAAAACGTGGTTTAGAAAACAGAGCACACAGTTCTATGCAGCCGGTTTGGGAGGACTGATAAAACGATGGGATAAGTGCATCAATGATGGTGGAAATTATGTTGAGAAATAAAGGGACAATGTATGTATAAAAATAAACTGGTTTCAAGTTGTTATCATATTTAGTTATTTTTCTACAGCAATATGTGACTTACTTATTGACATGCCCTCGTATATTCTGTCATGCGAGTTCTGGTTATCAAGTTTGCAATGTGCATTTCCTCATACCAGTTCTCATGATCAATTAGACAATTGTCTTACACTCATTTTAAGCATTCTATACCAACATTTCTTTACGTAATGAGAATTTAACCTTTATATGATACAACAAACAAACTGGCTTGGTTCTCTTTTTTCCTTATTTTCTTCAATGCACTTAAAACTATGGCTGCAATGGACACAGAGCAGAGAATGCTTTTCACACTATACCAGCACTTGATCCTCTCAGTGACTGATTATGGACTAGGACTGCTCACTGTCTCAAAGAGTCAGCTGGTGAAATTAGAGCGCATACAAAACGAAGCTATGCGGGTCATTCTGGGATGCACCAGAGACACCCCAGTCGTGTGTATGAGTTACATCCTTGGTTTGCCGAGTGTTGCTGGTAGGCTCAAGGTGATGCAGGCGAAGGCATTCCTCAGAGTAGTTGCTGACACAGATCACCCGTTGCATGAGGCGCTGGACGTAGTTAAGGGTCAGCGACTGATAAGAGGGAAATCATGGATGGCTCAGGCGGAGGATACGATCAGACAGGTGTGCATCTTGGAGAACATTAGGCGAGGAGAGGAATGGGTCAGAGTGCTAGCGGAGCAGTCAGACTTGTGCAAGGTTATAATCACATTGAGCCGGGAGTGCAGGGAGTGGCCAGCAGGGACCACGGAAGTGGAAATCCAGCAACTAATTCAGGATAATGCTTGCCCGGGTGATGTGATTATATACACAGATGGTTCGGTGTTGAGAGGCAGAAGTGCCTGGGGGTTCTTAGCAAAAGCTAATGGTCGCCGTTTGGTGCAGGAGAGCCTAGCATATGATACCACAACATCTAGCTTAAGAATGGAGGTGGAGGCGGCCAGTGCAGCTTTCCGCTGGATGGAGAATACGATATACACACACACACATCGTGATTGTAACTGACTCAGAAAGCATGCTGAGTAGGGTGATGACAGGCAAGCTTCGTGCAGAGTGGCTTGCTTCGCTTCGGAAGTCACGGGTGACAAGCATCGTCTGGTTCTTTTCTCCGGGGCATGCTGGTGTGCTGGGGAATGAACAGGCGGGCAGATTGGCTGCCTCTGCAAAACTTGGTGGAGTATTGATACATGATAAGGAAGACATGGTTGCGGCCTTGTGGGAGCATGTGTACACATCGGAGGAGCAAATGGATCACCATGGTTTGGCAAGAATGCGACAGCGAGGGGTGACGAGGGGATCTGGCCGTCGATCGACGCTCAGAGGAAAAGCGAGACGGACATATACTCAGATTACTACTGGTACTGTTAGTGTTGAAACTCTTCGCTGGCTGCTGAGGATGCCGACGGAGCATTTATGGAATGCTCCGAATGCTGTGATGTCGGTTCCTAAATCAATCAATCAATCAATCAATCAATCAATCATTTTTCCTTCTGTCCTAGGGTAGTATTATGTTTTAACCATTCTGTTTGATTTAACAATTATGTTTCTTTCTGTTCGAATTATTATTTTAACGCCTTCAGTCAAAAAATTCACAGCCCATTGAACCCCTTCTGACTCAGGATAAAGTTAGTTGCATAATCTTTACAGGACGTCGCAGTCAACCCCGATTTTATTTTGGCTGTTTGTGATTTCTTGGCAGGTTTACGTTCAGTAGTTTGTTATTGCTTTCTGAACGACCGGCACTCATACCTTTGTATGGAAACCAACGCAAGGTGGCTTGCTTCCTAATCGCTCGTAGATGTGTTTCGAACGCAGTATGCAGGATTAATACAGGGCCCGTAACTCCTTAGCTACAGATAGTAGTTTCAAAATCACAATGCTTGATACAGGCAAAGTTCAAATCCATACAGTTTTGAGTTTACTGCCGAGTCATTGGGTCAGTAAATCGCACTCTGTAGCCACACAGCTTACAATCGATTAGCCGTACAATCTACTGGTTGCAGTGAGGAGAATCTACTGAATGTACAATCGACAATCTGCTGGCTGCATACAAAACAATCTGCCGGCTGTACAATGGACAATCTATTGACCACACAAAGGACAATCATCATGCTAACAAAATTGCTCGTTTAATCCAGATATACATAGTAGTGAAGTGGACAATGGCTGTACATGTGCTAAAGTGTTATACTGCACGTGCTAAACATCTCTCACAGTTACTCCCGCAGCTCTTCAAAGGCATTTCGTTTCTGTTATGATTTTGATCTTATTAGTTCATGTATTAAACTACATGCTCTACAGTAATGTACTAATCGTCATGTACTAAACTTTATGTAAAAAACATGTTGTTATTGCTTTTTCTCTTGGCCTGTTGGCTAAGATCAAAACATAGTATCTGGCCTGATCTGGCCAGGGCCACCAACAGAGGCGGTCATCACAATGCCACACAGGGATGTGGAACCTCAGGTGCAGTTCTGACCCCGGGGGAACCGCCAGCCTTCATACTAGAAAATATGGGTTAAAGTAATGAGTAGTAGAAGAGGGTCTCTATCCGTCGGAATGAGCAATGAGCAATGAGATATATCTCATTGCTCATTCTCGTCTCATGTCTCGTCTATGCCTCATGTCTCGTGGTGGGTGGGTTGTGGCCTGCCTCATGCCTTCCAGCTCCTGCTCGTTTTTTAAGTGACAGCTGTCGTTTTTAATCAGAGCATCGGGGTTAACAAGATCAATTAAACTATGGCGCCAGGTTTGCTAATTGATTCAGAATATGTCAGCCGGTGTAATGCATTAATTATCTTCCCGTTTGTGTAGACGATTGCATAATCGATTGGTGTGCTCAGGCTGATACGGGTTGATGTATTTGTATCTTTGGTAAGATCGGCGAACATCTGTGAGCAAAAATTCGATATTGCCGGCAGTTGAATATCAGTGTCGGGGTCGAGGGAGGTCGCTGGTGCCATCTGTTTTTAATCAAGGGCGATGTCGGAATAAAATAATAAGCGCAAAGAACGATGTGTGGGGTGGGTTGGTAAGTGGCGAAAGATGGCGGGGGTGCGTAGTTGGTCATAGTGGGATATCACCAATGTGTAACTGGGGGTTCTAGTGGGTCCCCTACCATGCGACAGGTTCGAATCTCACTGTGTGGTTGGTATGTGCGGGGTGGTGGTCGAGTATGTAACGGAGCTAGGTTATATCATTGGTGGTTCGAATCACGCTGCGGGGCGATAAGGGTGTCCACCCTAGGCGGAGTTTTCTAAGAGTATATTAAGACGTAAATGTATAACAAGGATGTCTAGTTGCCGCCATATCGCTAGACAGGTTCGAGTCCTACTGTTTGGTGGGATAGTGTGGCAGTGGCCGAGTATTTAACTGAGCTAGGTGGTATCATTGGCGGTTCAAATCACGCCCCTGGTCGCTAACTATACCCAAAATAGGTGCCAGAGAAGCGAATCACGATGTGTCGCTTTGCATTCTCCTCAGAAACGTCAGTTCCAAAGCCAGCAGATTCAGCGGGACTGCTCATTGTCTTCACATTCATACAAAAGTACAGGTTCAACACTCTTTTTCTCGTAGCAATTGCCATCTTTTTACTGGTCAATACGTTTTTCAGCTTGCAAAAGGTTATCTTCGCCACGGCGATTCTTGTGCTAATCTCTTCAAGGCATCTCCCATCAGTTGTTATGACTGTTCCGAGATACTTGTATCTACTCACTTGTTTCAGAATATTCCCATTTACATGTATATTACATAGTGGTATTTCGTTCTTCATAGTGACAATCATAACCCGTGTCGTTTTATAATTTAATTCTAACCCTAGTTGTTCACCGGGTGCAACAACCGCCTCTACTAAATATTGCAGATCCTGCGCAGTGTCTGTTGATTACATAAATTATATGAAGGCAGTTCACAAGTTAAATTAGATGAAGACATTTTATTACAGAAATTAAATGAAGACATTTGACTAGAAATATTTAATAAAACGACGAAAAAAACGGAGATCTACCGGCATGAGAAAAGCTTATAAGTATGGTAATGTCAGTTCCTGTGAACATATTTAGCAGAAGCATTCTGCATAGTATATGCATATTTAGCTTTAAGGTGAAATCAATACTGCTGTACCGATCGGAAACAAGAAAAACGAATAAAACAACTACTAATAAACAACAAACATTCATTAACGGGTGCCCACGTAGTTCATCCTTGGCGTTCATGTCTCATTCAACAATTAGTATAATGCCTGAAGTCAAATTTGCGGCTTCAAAATATGTGTTCATAGCATATTTATATATGAAGATATATATTCAAGGTGATTTTAAAGGACAAATTCCCTCATGTCACACGCTGCAAAAGACATATTTCACTCAAACTTAAACATTAAGAGTGGAAAAGAGTATGTTGTAGATACTGTTTTTTTTCCCCTTTGTTTCTAGTGGAACCTGGTAATTTGTTGTTCTATCTGGGCATGGTATGTATATTTTCACCACATTTTCACTGATGTTTTTCATTTTGTCTGCTCATTGCCCACGCTGCACAGTCATACAAAAGTACAGATTCTATGAAAGACAGAGACAATTTGCAGCTATTATTAAACAAAATGACAAATCGGAGGTCAGCTAATATGTACGTATTTGTAAATAAGGATACACAGCGATGTCTATTATATAACGATAACAGAGGTATTTAGTTGTAGAAAACTACCGTGCCTCCCAGGCAAACGGCGGTAGGCTAGTGACTATGTTTAGATTAGTTGTGATGGCACCAGCTGGAGATATTAATCAGCTACCTGGTACCCAGTGAAGATGACACGATAAACGAGGCGGTATAGGCCGCGTGGCCCTGAACAAAACTAACAATGAAACAAAAATGGTAATGAAACGTTGCGTCGCCGCGAAGCATTATTTTAGAAACCAAAGATTACAATCGATCTGAGAGGGTAATAATAGACAGTCTAAGCCTATCAGAAAGAGGTGTCTAATACACTGGGTACCAACGACAGACAGCTGGTCAAGAAGAAGCAATACACAGTATATAAAGTTAGGACTAAATAAACCGTAGTTTAAAGAATTCAAGTACATTATTACAAGTTAAATTACATAATAAAATAAATACAGTGATATGTATAAAATTATAAAAAACAAAAAAGAAGAAAACACCAGTGTTACATTAGCAAATAAGTGAAAAACACAACGGTATGAATACGTTGGTGTATTAGATACATACAAATGGTACACACAACATGCCATTATGTCAGCGTGACCGCTATCTGTTATATATTGCGACCAAAATACACCGATCGCCTCTCACGTCAGCGTAACAGACTAACACTTAAACCAAGCGCCCGCTATCTGTTCTATATTGTTGCCAACAATTATGTGCATGCCGCCATCTTTCGATGTGAGTTTGATTGATGAAGCCTGTCAGAAAACAACCATAGATACATAGTAAAAGTGTTGTGAGAATACAAATCCAAGCGTATTGACTCTCGGTGTTTCGTTATTCACGTAACGTTTCCTGTTTCCTGCTCCAGTCTATTGTTGTAAAATCTTACCAAAGCGGACACTGTGGACCAAATCTACATGAATGAAGTAGGATAGATGCGGTTGTCATATGTGTCTTATAGGGCTTGGTCATTGGTTTTATAAAAACTTATCGATGGAAGAAATGGCCCTTATACTACAAACAGAATAAACATTTACATTAATAATACCCATAACAAACACAGGACCAGCTACACTGGAGGTGACAAAAGTGACAGTCTGCTTAGAGAAAACAGCGAATTTTCAACGAAAACATAGTCTATGTGTTATCTCCTTGGAAACGTAAATCTGGTTATATTTAAATCACCCTATGCACTCATGTCCCCCATGAAAACTAATGTAATGTCTGAAGAAGTCAAATTTTGAGGCGTCAAAATATGTTTTCGTAGTATATGTATATATGAAGATATATACATGTGTTTTCTAACAACAAATTACCGCATGCCGCGCTTTACGTCCATACACAAGTATAGGTTCTATGAACAACACAACACCTACAAGTTGCTAAGATTGGCACCGAGTTACCAACAACATTTACGTCTAGAGTCAATACAACAGGACAAGACAATGCTTTTTTCGGCCTCTGATTGAGAACAACAGATATAAACGTAATTATGCACTTACCTCTTTACCACAGTACCGAGAAAGTTAAAAATATCATTTTAAATACGCTGACGACCATAGTAACACAACCAGTTAATTCTGCTTGCTCACTTTGTGTGTTACCCACACCTACTATAGATTGTAGAAAATTCTCATTTCTACAACCAAGCTGAAAAATATCGGTAAAAATTATAAATGCCTCGTCCGATTTCATAAAAAGAAGGAAATAATGTTAGCCAAAGGTGAAAATATCGGTCAAACTTATAAATGTCTCATCAAAACTTATAAAAAATAGGAAAATTTGTTAACCTAAGGAGAAAAAATATTGACCCTGTAAAGAAACATTTACAACAAACTTATAAAAATTAGGAACATTTGTTAACCTAATGAGAAAAAAATATTGACATAGAGAGCAATATTTCATCTTATCTTGTAAAAAGTAGGAAAATTTGTCAACCGAAATGGGAAAAGGTCGGTCAAATACATAAATATCTCAACAAATTATAAAAAGTAGGAAATAATAGGGGCCAAGTAAAAAATAGCTTACCCAGATTTATAAAAGGTAGGAAAATGTGTTAGCCAAAAGGGGAAAATATTGATCAAACTAAGAAACATGTCGACCGAACTAGGAAAATAAGTGAACCAAAGTAATAAAAAGGTTGGGTAAATACAGAAATATGTTGACCAAACTTATAAATATCGCTGCTAAACTTATGAACACTAGGAAACTTTGTTAAACAAATGTGAAAAAATATCGACCAAACTTATAAAAAGCTCCGCCAAACTTACGAAAAGTGGGAAACTGTGTTAACCAAAGTTGAAACTATATCGATCAAACTTATAAATGACTCGTTCGAATTCATAAAAAGTAGGAAATAATGTTAACCAAAAGGGGCAAAATATTGACCAAGTAAAGAAATGTCTCGTCCAAAATTGTAAAAAGTAGGAAAAATTTGTTAATCAAAGGTGAAAAAAGATCGGCCAAACAGATAAATATTTCAACTAATCTTAAAAACAGTAGGAAAAATGTTGCTTCTATAGTTATGTCAAACGTGTCTTGATCTTTTATTTGAAAAGACATTTCACAATACATAATCAGCAACGTCAGCACTTTCCCTCTTTTACATTACTGAAAGCTTCAACTTATCATTCCAGCGTTTCTGTTTAAGAACCACTTATACAGACTAATCACTCATCACTCCATACTCTTGATTTTTTTTTTCTTTATAACACAAAATGTCTCTGTCTTTCATAGATAGCTTCACAACTTTTCCATGTCACACCACCAAGAGCTCCAAACCTTCGTTGTACATGATCTTCAACGACATAGTAATAACAACATTTATGGCAATGCAGTCTATGGCTCCACTTGGGATAGTTTCGATATCATCTAAGTATTCGTCAGCAAAGATCCATTTCCCATAACTGATATCTTCAACTTTCCATACCACAATGTCTGCTATACTAAGCTTCGATTGTTCCAGCTATCAACACTGCAGGTGTTTTCTAGAAGTCTAGTGAAAATTTCATTTCTCACTTTTTCCACCTCTATTTCACTGTGTCATTTCACAACCAACCAACAGTGTCTGTTGCGAGGTCGGTCTTTCTTAATACAACATCTGCCATATTGACCCCTTGAATACCAGCGAATACATCTTCTAACCAATTTCCAACGTTTCATATCACTTAACACTAACATTCTCTTTGCTTACAACACAACCGGTTTTCTGCTGACTGGGTAAATTCCCCAACTTACTGGAGATAAATCGACTGTACTGTGACGAAACGCGTTTATCTGTCTTGGGTCGTCAAGTTCCCGCACTATTTTGGCGCGTCATCGGGGACTTTCCCAGCTAAAAATAGACTGAGGGAAGCCGATGGAGGACTTATTATCTAGAATCGTCTCGAAACACCGGAATTCGAGTAACCCGTGATGTTGGGTATCGCTCTAAATGCCCGTGCAGAGAGATCTAGAAACTCTAGGCGGGGAATGACGTTTTCCCGAGAAAGTATCTTTTCTCAAGAAGCACTCGCTTCTTGTGCGCATCGAGTTGGCACGAAGCGGGAAATTGGCTAAACCAGCCATTCACTTACTTTTGTTCGAAGAGAACAGACGCTGGCCTGAATGTGAGCCATTTTTGTATTGCGTCTCACCTCAACCATGATTCGGCTGACTGTTATGAAAAGGAAGCTGAGAAGCCCTTGAACAGTTCGGAAGCTGACTGGAGAGCTGGTTTCACCATCCAGGTAGATATTTGGTTAAATCATTTAACTTTGTACGTGTGTTCCACACGCCATTGTTCTAACCTCATTACCTATGCGGATGTCCTTGCATACTAATTAGCAAACCGATCGATAACGCAGGTGACAATTAATCGTGGGTTTGTTTACCGTGTGCTCGCGAATCAGCTGTTAGGAACGCCGTAATGTGATGTGGGCGATTTGGGTTCCAAATATATGTACTATATATTGCCAATCGTTGCATCTATTAGGTTGCTGTGTTAGAATAAAACCTAGTTACTTGTGCCGGATGGAAACTTAGATTATGTCAGTCAGTTGCTGAAGCCAGAAGAACGGTTAGAAAACCAGGTAAGTTGGTAGGTGGAGATTCAGACAAAATTGTGCTTAGTTACTAAGTAAAGGAAGAACTTAGTTCTGTGCCACCAGGAATGATGTCACTATTGTGTAATAACTTAATAGTGAATTCATTGTGTGGACCAGCGGATTTCTGTGGAAAGGTAAGTGGCTTTGGTGCTATATCTATATATATATGATGTGACATTGTGTATATATATTAGGTCATAGCATGTGATACTTCCTGGGGTAATTCCGAACACCGAATAGCTGGACGCGTGATAACACTGCGTGCCGTCGCGATGTAAATATGCGTTCTGAAATCTTGTCTAAGCTATCCTGTTTCTTTCATACTGGCGCTAGTGCGAGTGAATGCTAAGGTGCTGGAAGTATGGAAGGATGCAGGAGGCTGTATGAGACTGGGGAAATATAGAATATGGGGATGTGAAAGCAAGTTATGAAAGTATGTGTTGGTAGACCAAACCAACGATGAAGTTCAGTCCAGGCCAAGGCTAAACCACTGGGGAGGACAGAACTGGAACAGTACCCTTGGAACATGTGGGGAACATGTATTCTCAAGAAGGCTTCTTGACTCTAAGGTAGAGTCTGATAAGAAGAGTTTGCTGTGGCGTGGGCAGGTGGTCCCACCAGCAAACAGGCTTGTGTACATATTGGATGTGATCATGTACTATTCCTATATCCCGAGGGATGGTATATTGATCAAGTTTATGTTTCTTAATGTACCTTGATGATGTTAGGAACGAGTCTAGGGACTCTTTACCTATTTGTTTAGTTCGATTAAATTAGAACAATAACAGCCTTGTATCATTACTGACGTTAGCGACGACTGGTAGATGATTAGGGATAGGTGAGACCTAGGATCAGACTCGTCATTCTGATTTCTTGCTCTGTTTGACGGGCTGTTCTGTGAGGCCAGCTGACATTGGTGAACCCATGCTTGACTACTCTCCATATAGAGATAATGCTTTGGTTATATGAATAACTAACTAGCATGACTGAGAATTGAGTAGTTTTGGTAGGATGCATGTGAACTAATGTTTGGGCCAGTGTACTCTCACCGGTCGCTCTTCCGTTTCAGGAGTTTGCCTGTTGAGGAACCAGTCAACTATAATTGTTGTTGGCAGAAAACCACTTCGTGTGACAGAGCGAAGGGTTCAGTTCTTTACTTATCACGCCAGACTCCATCACACCAGGTACCCAATGTGATTCACCATGCGTGAAGTTTGCTTCAAGACATACAACTGCCCTGAAGGTGCACGTGTGGGAAGTGATGGTTTGTGATCGTTTAAAATAGAAGATACTCTGTTTTTGCCAGGAACATTTCAGCATGTTGAGTAATCATGCTCGACAGGGAACACCGGTCCGTCTGGTTTGACGGGGGTTCTGCCTAAACGCAGAAGTAACTAATCTTCAGACACTTGAATGGTTCTTTGGACAGCTCGAGTGGCAGGTCTTGAGAAGAACTACACCAGTATGGACGTGTGTCAAGTGTAACCCGGTGGAAGGGACTAGGGATTATAGTCCAACCTGAATTGTTTCCGTAAAATAGATGTCTGATTCTATTCATGTACTGTTTCCGTATCCAGATTATCAACTGTGTTCTAGAAGGACTCAGTAACTTTTCAGTAGCCATATCTGATCCTACAAAGTGTGACTGTAAGAGACCATTGAATTGGTCAATGCCATATCGGTTCTGCAGTGGGACTGTGCTATGAGTGACAGACCATTCGGTTGGTCAGTGACTATTTAGTTCATCGAAGTAACCAATACTTGGAGCCAAGTCCAGGAAGATTGTCTCCAACTCGGTAGTGTTCGAGAACTGTATTACCAGTGACTCCGTGGGAGTGTTATAGATGCAGTTGGTCCAGTGAAGTGTGGTCCAGCAGTGACTCTATTGTTGTGGTTCCACGTTCGGGAGACGGAGTGGTCTCCAAGGTTCTAGTCATCTCACTGGAAGGAAGCCGGGTGAGTGGCGGACCGACTGGACGGGACATCTGCATCCAAACTACTTCTCAACTCGATGAAGACACCTACATCTCTAATTCTGTCTCTACTCTATCTTCTATTGGTGTAAATAGATTCTTCTATCAGGATGTTCATTTCAGTTCTATATTCTCAAGGGTAGAATAAACTTTATGTAAGTTGACTTGCTCTTTGTATAATGATTGAGTGTGGTCTCGGACGATGCCTAAGTGTTCATTGTTCAACAGGTGTAGGTAGTTAGTAGGGGTCTAGAATCTGGAGGGGTGTGTAGACGTAACTAAATAACCTGAGATCAACCACAGAGAAAAAAAGTGTATCTGCTCGTCCAACCCCTGGGGCTAGAATACACGGGAGTGCTAGAGACACCTCGGGTGTGGTTCACTCTCACTACCCAAGGTGAACCCGAAACACTCCGTTACAGAGTGGGGGCCCGTCCGGGATTATTCCAAGATCTTTGTGTGTTGTAGACCTCTCACATAGGGATAGGGACTTTGTCTTTATCCTCTACTTCAGTCTACATAAGATTCTACTACTTCTACCTATCTCCTAACTGTCTGACGGACATTTGTGTTGTGGTGATTAGTTAGTACTATTGATTATTGATTCATTGTATTGCTTCACCCACACATACTTGAGTACCCACCTATCATAGTCAACATGTCTACCCAAGAGTTAGACTTAGACAAAGTTCAGGAAACTGGACGTAAGTCTGGTCTTGAAGGAGATGCTTTGAAATCCTATGTCCAAGAGGTGGAAAGAAATTTTCGACAAGAGGAAAGAGAGAGGAGGAGAGCAGAAAGAGAACTGGAAGCCAGTAAAGTGGCTCTTGAGGAAAAGAGGATAGCGGCTGATACTGAAATGAAACGGCTTGAGTTGGAAGCCGAGAAAGAAAAACGTGACCATGAGTATCGAATGAAGCTACTTGAGGCACAAGTGCCTGCTACAGGTGTAACTGATGGAGCTATGGGAGGAGGTGTACCTCCTGGCTCAGAGTCAACCAGTAGACGTGACTACCAGGCTATGAAATGGCCTTTACAGCCGTTCGAACCCGAGAAGGAACGGATAGACCAATACTTAGAGAAGTATGAAGCCATGTCTATTGCAATGGGTCTAGACAAACAGAAATGGTGTTTGAAACTCTCCCAGGGACTCCGTGCAGAAGGTTATGAGGTGTATGCACGCTTACCACCGGGGTTACAGAATGATTACCCGGCATTGAAAGCGGCTCTCTTGAAGAGATTCGAGATCACAGCGCACTCATACCGAAGGAAGTTTCGAACGGCGAAGCGAGAACCTGGTGAACTGTTTTCAGCATACAGTGTGAGATTGAACTCATACCTTCTTAAATGGATGGCCTTGGCCGGATTTAAGGAGGAGTATGAAAGTTTGCGTGAGTTGATGGTTGTAGATCAGATGCGAATGCAAATGTCTAAACCCTTGCGAAACTTCTTAGGTGAGAATGGGGCTGAGAGATTGGATATAGTCACCAAGTTAGCCGAAAGATACGTTGAAGTCTATGGCGAGACTGGGGACACCAGTCCAACAGATCCGAGATCGAAAGATCCGGATCAAGGTAAGTCAAAGAAGAAGTCAAAGAAGACCCAAGGTTCTGATGAACCAAAGAAACAGGTAGGCTCTTTAGAGAAGATCTCTAACGTCAACCAAGGTAAGAATAGCCCACCTAGTTCTCCAAAGAGGAAGTGGAGTGAACGTTGGTGCAAATTCTGCAAGTCCAGCACTCACAATACGAGTGAGTGTAAGAGTAAGCCCAAGGACTTTCACTTTGCTTGTCTTGCTGAGGTTAGGGATAGATCGTGCAGGAAAGTGAAGTCGGTTGATGGGAATGGAGAAACTAGACGACCTCCAGTGGTTGAGAGAGTAGAAGTGAATGGGCGACAGGTGTTGTGCCTCTACGACACGGGATTGCAATTTTCAGCTGTAATTGCATCCCACCTGACAGGCCCAGAGCAACTCACCGGGGAGATGACGGAGATACAGCCAGCCAGTAGGAGTGCTGTGGCGTTACGTTGCCCGATTGCCAATGTGGAGATTCGGAGCAAGTACGTTACTGGACGCATTCAGGCGGCAGTCGTACCGGATCCTCTCTATCCCCTAATTCTGGGCCGGAAGTACGTGTTTCTGGGCGAACCAGAACACCCTAGCATCCCTAAGTCTAGGCAGGTCAGAGATACAGAGGAAGAGGGTCTTGAAAAGGTAAGTCTCCGAAATACTCACCCGGATAGAATGAGTAATGCTCGGAGCAAGGATGCGACGGAGTGTCCTTGTTCGGAATGGTTGCCCAACAATGGAAACCCGTTAACTCAGGGTAAGTTCAACTCTGATAACCAGTCAGAGTTAATTCAGACTGGAACAGAGAAAAGGCAGAGGGGACGTAAGTTGGTTCCTGAGAGCTTCAGAGCTAATCTGCTGCGAACGGTACATGTCAGGTCCCCAACCCGACATCTGACTGTAGGGACAACCAGTAAATGTCTATCCCGGTACTATTGGTGGCCGGGAATGACAGGCGACGTGCGCAGGTATATTAGGTCTTGTCCGGAGTGCCGTAAATGCACACCTGAGAAACGGACGAAGACGAAGATATCCTTAGAGGTTGGAGACCGAGTTCTAGTACTCCTCCCAATCGAGGGGAACGAATTCGAAATCGGGTGGCAGGGCCCATTCCTAGTGGATAAAGTGGGGCTCCACAAGCACTATGGAGTGGTGATCCTGGGAAAGTCTACTACTTTCCATTCCAGTCTCCTCATGCGCTATGAGGGGAAGCCCGATGATAAGTCCACCAGCCCAAGGGCGCAGAGATTCGCTGAAATAACGGTTCGGGGTTCAGGTCAGGTAGCGGAAAGCCTGTCACACCATAGGAAGTCCTATATGTATGTGCAGGTACCTTCTTCGGTTCAGCCCGGTGCTCGGGGGAACATGACCGGCCAAAGGAACACCCGCAGTGCTAGCTACACTGAGAACCGAGGTAGGAAGAGGTGGGTTGTGTCGGAACGGACACATACCCTTGGTCCCTCAATCCGACCGACTGCAGTCCAGCTGGGTCCTCGAAAGGGGAAGCTGGAGTTGCAGAAGTCCAGTAAACTCTGGCAGGAACGATCGTTAAATCAGGTCGAGACGGGAGCTCTGGTCCGCAAGATACTGCGAGATGCCCGATCGCAGTAGCGGAGTAGGCGTTGATCACCCGTGATACTGAATAGCTTGCCACCCCACCGAATGTGGTAAATGTATTCTATACAATATTGACGGGTTAGACTTCCTCACCCGCCATCCGGTCTCTTAGAAAGAGGAACGAACGACATAGACAGCTTCTGCGTAGAAGTGGAACGACGGGGTCGATCCTCTTAAAGTGGGGGCCTATGTGACGAAACGCGTTTATCTGTCTTGGGTCGTCAAGTTCCCGCACTATTTTGGCGCGTCATCGGGGACTTTCCCAGCTAAAAATAGACTGAGGGAAGCCGATGGAGGACTTATTATCTAGAATCGTCTCGAAACACCGGAATTCGAGTAACCCGTGATGTTGGGTATCGCTCTAAATGCCCGTGCAGAGAGATCTAGAAACTCTAGGCGGGGAATGACGTTTTCCCGAGAAAGTATCTTTTCTCAAGAAGCACTCGCTTCTTGTGCGCATCGAGTTGGCACGAAGCGGGAAATTGGCTAAACCAGCCATTCACTTACTTTTGTTCGAAGAGAACAGACGCTGGCCTGAATGTGAGCCATTTTTGTATTGCGTCTCACCTCAACCATGATTCGGCTGACTGTTATGAAAAGGAAGCTGAGAAGCCCTTGAACAGTTCGGAAGCTGACTGGAGAGCTGGTTTCACCATCCAGGTAGATATTTGGTTAAATCATTTAACTTTGTACGTGTGTTCCACACGCCATTGTTCTAACCTCATTACCTATGCGGATGTCCTTGCATACTAATTAGCAAACCGATCGATAACGCAGGTGACAATTAATCGTGGGTTTGTTTACCGTGTGCTCGCGAATCAGCTGTTAGGAACGCCGTAATGTGATGTGGGCGATTTGGGTTCCAAATATATGTACTATATATTGCCAATCGTTGCATCTATTAGGTTGCTGTGTTAGAATAAAACCTAGTTACTTGTGCCGGATGGAAACTTAGATTATGTCAGTCAGTTGCTGAAGCCAGAAGAACGGTTAGAAAACCAGGTAAGTTGGTAGGTGGAGATTCAGACAAAATTGTGCTTAGTTACTAAGTAAAGGAAGAACTTAGTTCTGTGCCACCAGGAATGATGTCACTATTGTGTAATAACTTAATAGTGAATTCATTGTGTGGACCAGCGGATTTCTGTGGAAAGGTAAGTGGCTTTGGTGCTATATCTATATATATATGATGTGACATTGTGTATATATATTAGGTCATAGCATGTGATACTTCCTGGGGTAATTCCGAACACCGAATAGCTGGACGCGTGATAACACTGCGTGCCGTCGCGATGTAAATATGCGTTCTGAAATCTTGTCTAAGCTATCCTGTTTCTTTCATACTGGCGCTAGTGCGAGTGAATGCTAAGGTGCTGGAAGTATGGAAGGATGCAGGAGGCTGTATGAGACTGGGGAAATATAGAATATGGGGATGTGAAAGCAAGTTATGAAAGTATGTGTTGGTAGACCAAACCAACGATGAAGTTCAGTCCAGGCCAAGGCTAAACCACTGGGGAGGACAGAACTGGAACAGTACCCTTGGAACATGTGGGGAACATGTATTCTCAAGAAGGCTTCTTGACTCTAAGGTAGAGTCTGATAAGAAGAGTTTGCTGTGGCGTGGGCAGGTGGTCCCACCAGCAAACAGGCTTGTGTACATATTGGATGTGATCATGTACTATTCCTATATCCCGAGGGATGGTATATTGATCAAGTTTATGTTTCTTAATGTACCTTGATGATGTTAGGAACGAGTCTAGGGACTCTTTACCTATTTGTTTAGTTCGATTAAATTAGAACAATAACAGCCTTGTATCATTACTGACGTTAGCGACGACTGGTAGATGATTAGGGATAGGTGAGACCTAGGATCAGACTCGTCATTCTGATTTCTTGCTCTGTTTGACGGGCTGTTCTGTGAGGCCAGCTGACATTGGTGAACCCATGCTTGACTACTCTCCATATAGAGATAATGCTTTGGTTATATGAATAACTAACTAGCATGACTGAGAATTGAGTAGTTTTGGTAGGATGCATGTGAACTAATGTTTGGGCCAGTGTACTCTCACCGGTCGCTCTTCCGTTTCAGGAGTTTGCCTGTTGAGGAACCAGTCAACTATAATTGTTGTTGGCAGAAAACCACTTCGTGTGACAGAGCGAAGGGTTCAGTTCTTTACTTATCACGCCAGACTCCATCACACCAGGTACCCAATGTGATTCACCATGCGTGAAGTTTGCTTCAAGACATACAACTGCCCTGAAGGTGCACGTGTGGGAAGTGATGGTTTGTGATCGTTTAAAATAGAAGATACTCTGTTTTTGCCAGGAACATTTCAGCATGTTGAGTAATCATGCTCGACAGGGAACACCGGTCCGTCTGGTTTGACGGGGGTTCTGCCTAAACGCAGAAGTAACTAATCTTCAGACACTTGAATGGTTCTTTGGACAGCTCGAGTGGCAGGTCTTGAGAAGAACTACACCAGTATGGACGTGTGTCAAGTGTAACCCGGTGGAAGGGACTAGGGATTATAGTCCAACCTGAATTGTTTCCGTAAAATAGATGTCTGATTCTATTCATGTACTGTTTCCGTATCCAGATTATCAACTGTGTTCTAGAAGGACTCAGTAACTTTTCAGTAGCCATATCTGATCCTACAAAGTGTGACTGTAAGAGACCATTGAATTGGTCAATGCCATATCGGTTCTGCAGTGGGACTGTGCTATGAGTGACAGACCATTCGGTTGGTCAGTGACTATTTAGTTCATCGAAGTAACCAATACTTGGAGCCAAGTCCAGGAAGATTGTCTCCAACTCGGTAGTGTTCGAGAACTGTATTACCAGTGACTCCGTGGGAGTGTTATAGATGCAGTTGGTCCAGTGAAGTGTGGTCCAGCAGTGACTCTATTGTTGTGGTTCCACGTTCGGGAGACGGAGTGGTCTCCAAGGTTCTAGTCATCTCACTGGAAGGAAGCCGGGTGAGTGGCGGACCGACTGGACGGGACATCTGCATCCAAACTACTTCTCAACTCGATGAAGACACCTACATCTCTAATTCTGTCTCTACTCTATCTTCTATTGGTGTAAATAGATTCTTCTATCAGGATGTTCATTTCAGTTCTATATTCTCAAGGGTAGAATAAACTTTATGTAAGTTGACTTGCTCTTTGTATAATGATTGAGTGTGGTCTCGGACGATGCCTAAGTGTTCATTGTTCAACAGGTGTAGGTAGTTAGTAGGGGTCTAGAATCTGGAGGGGTGTGTAGACGTAACTAAATAACCTGAGATCAACCACAGAGAAAAAAAGTGTATCTGCTCGTCCAACCCCTGGGGCTAGAATACACGGGAGTGCTAGAGACACCTCGGGTGTGGTTCACTCTCACTACCCAAGGTGAACCCGAAACACTCCGTTACATGTACCCTATCTGACAAGACCCTTTATTAGACAATGACTATGAGCATCAACCAGGATGGTCACTGCTAAGAAGAATACCAATAACAAACGATCTTCTTTACAGACGGCTATAAAATTATGATGCTATTAAGTGTTACAATGAGAAGAATAAGGAAGACAATAAAGGGTGAAAAGAGGTGACGTGTAGTAAGGATGCATGGAAGGAAAAGAGACACAATAGGCAAGATATATATTAAGAACACTAATAGATAGATCAAAATAGAAGAGAAAAGGCTTAATCAAGTGGATAATTTTATATACTTGAGGTCATTTATAACCTCAGATGGTAGGTACACAATAGAGCTTAAGAGCAGAATACGGCCAACAAAAGAGGTATTTCAGAAAATGAAACGTGTCTTAGGTGATAAGTCACTATCATTGAAGGAACAAATAAATAAACTTTCAACAATAAAATTACAAAAATTAATTTTCGACAATAAAAATTAACAAATAAATAAACTTTCAACAATAAAATTACAAAAATTAATTTTCGACAATAAAAATTATACAGTAAATTTCTCTTTATTGTTTCTAATTTGAATGTTTCTGGTAGCAATTTAATTGTTAATTTTTATTGTCGAAAATTAATTTTTGTAATTTTATTGTTGAAAGTTTATTTATTTGTTCCTTCAATGATAGTGACTTATCACCTAAGACACGTTTCATTTTCTGAAATACCTCTTTTGTTGGCCGTATTCTGCTCTTAAGCTCTATTGTGTACCTACCATCTGAGGTTATAAATGACCTCAAGTATATAAAATTATCCACTTGATTAAGCCTTTTCTCTTCTATTTTGATCTATCTATTAGTGTTCTTAATATATATCTTGCCTATTGTGTCTCTTTTCCTTCCATACATCCTTACTACACGTCACCTCTTTTCACCCTTTATTGTCTTCCTTATTCTTCTCATTGTAACACTTAATAGCATCATAATTTTATAGCCGTCTGTAAAGAAGATCGTTTGTTATTGGTATTCTTCTTAGCAGTGACCATCCTGGTTGATGCTCATAGTCATTGTCTAATAAAGGGTCTTGTCAGATAGGGTACAGTCGATTTATCTCCAGTAAGTTGGGGAATTTACCCAGTCAGCAGAAAACCGGTTGTGTTGTAAGCAAAGAGAATGTTAGTGTTAAGTGATATGAAACGTTGAAAATTGGTTAGAAGATGTATTCGCTGGTATTCAAGGGGTCAATATGGCAGATGTTGTATTAAGAAAGACCGACCTCGCAACAGACACTGTTGGTTGGTTGTGAAATGACACAGTGAAATAGAGGTGGAAAAAGTGAGAAATGAAATTTTCACTAGACTTCTAGAAAACACCTGCAGTGTTGATAGCTGGAACAATCGAAGCTTAGTATAGCAGACATTGTGGTATGGAAAGTTGAAGATATCAGTTATGGGAAATGGATCTTTGCTGACGAATACTTAGATGATATCGAAACTATCCCAAGTGGAGCCATAGACTGCATTGCCATAAATGTTGTTATTACTATGTCGTTGAAGATCATGTACAACGAAGGTTTGGAGCTCTTGGTGGTGTGACATGGAAAAGTTGTGAAGCTATCTATGAAAGACAGAGACACTTTGTGTTATAAAGAAAAAAAAATCAAGAGTATGGAGTGATGAGTGATTAGTCTGTATAAGTGGTTCTTAAACAGAAACGCTGGAATGATAAGTTGAAGCTTTCAGTAATGTAAAAGAGGGAAAGTGCTGACGTTGCTGATTATGTATTGTGAAATGTCTTTTCAAATAAAAGATCAAGACACGTTTGACATAACTATAGAAGCAACATTTTTCCTACTGTTTTTAAGTTTAGTTGAAATATTTATCTGTTTGGCCGATCTTTTTTCACCTTTGATTAACAAATTTGTCCTACTTTTTACAATTTTGGACGAGACATTTCTTTACTTGGTCAATATTTTGCCCCTTTTGGTTAACATTATTTCCTACTTTTTATGAATTCGAACGAGTCATTTATAAGTTTGATCGATATAGTTTCAACTTTGGTTAACACAGTTTCCCACTTTTCGTAAGTTTGGCGGAGCTTTTTATAAGTTTGGTCGATATTTTTTCACATTTGTTTAACAAAGTTTCCTAGTGTTCATAAGTTTAGCAGCGATATTTATAAGTTTGGTCAACATATTTCTGTATTTACCCAACCTTTTTATTACTTTGGTTCACTTATTTTCCTAGTTCGGTCGACATGTTTCTTAGTTTGATCAATATTTTCCCCTTTTGGCTAACACATTTTCCTACCTTTTATAAATCTGGGTAAGCTATTTTTTACTTGGCCCCTATTATTTCCTACTTTTTATAATTTGTTGAGATATTTATGTATTTGACCGACCTTTTCCCATTTCGGTTGACAAATTTTCCTACTTTTTACAAGATAAGATGAAATATTGCTCTCTATGTCGATATTTTTTTCTCATTAGGTTAACAAATGTTCCTATTTTTTATAAGTTTTGATGAGACATTTATAAGTTTGACCGATATTTTCACCTTTGGCTAACATTATTTCCTTCTTTTTATGAAATCGGACGAGGCATTTATAATTTTTACCGATATTTTTCAGCTTGGTTGTAGAAATGAGAATTTTCTACAATCTATAGTAGGTGTGGGTAATACACAAAGTGAGCAAGCAGAATTAACTGGTTGTGTTACTATGGTCGTCAGCGTATTTAAAATGATATTTTTAACTTTCTCGGTACTGTGGTAAAGAGGTAAGTGCATAATTACGTTTATATCTGTTGTTCTCAATCAGAGGCCGAAAAAAGCATTGTCTTGTCCTGTTGTATTGACTCTAGACGCAAATGTTGTTGGTAACTCGGTGCCAATCTTAGCAACTTGTAGGTGTTGTGTTGTTCATAGAACCTATACTTGTGTATGGACGTAAAGCGCGGCATGCGGTAATTTGTTGTTAGAAAACACATGTATATATCTTCATATATACATATACTACGAAAACATATTTTGACGCCTCAAAATTTGACTTCTTCAGACATTACATTAGTTTTCATGGGGGACATGAGTGCATATGGTGATTTAAATATAACCAGATTTACGTTTCCAAGGAGATAACACATAGACTATGTTTTCGTTGAAAATTCGCTGTTTTCTCTAAGCAGACTGTCACTTTTGTCACCTCCAGTGTAGCTGGTCCTGTGTTTGTTATGGGTATTATTAATGTAAATGTTTATTCTGTTTGTAGTATAAGGGCCATTTCTTCCATCGATAAGTTTTTATAAAACCAATGACCAAGCCCTATAAGACACATATGACAACCGCATCTATCCTACTTCATTCATGTAGATTTGGTCCACAGTGTCCGCTTTGGTAAGATTTTACAACAATAGACTGGAGCAGGAAACAGGAAACGTTACGTGAATAACGAAACACCGAGAGTCAATACGCTTGGATTTGTATTCTCACAACACTTTTACTATGTATCTATGGTTGTTTTCTGACAGGCTTCATCAATCAAACTCACATCGAAAGATGGCGGCATGCACATAATTGTTGGCAACAATATAGAACAGATAGCGGGCGCTTGGTTTAAGTGTTAGTCTGTTACGCTGACGTGAGAGGCGATCGGTGTATTTTGGTCGCAATATATAACAGATAGCGGTCACGCTGACATAATGGCATGTTGTGTGTACCATTTGTATGTATCTAATACACCAACGTATTCATACCGTTGTGTTTTTCACTTATTTGCTAATGTAACACTGGTGTTTTCTTCTTTTTTTGTTTTTTATAATTTTATACATATCACTGTATTTATTTTATTATGTAATTTAACTTGTAATAATGTACTTGAATTCTTTAAACTACGGTTTATTTAGTCCTAACTTTATATACTGTGTATTGCTTCTTCTTGACCAGCTGTCTGTCGTTGGTACCCAGTGTATTAGACACCTCTTTCTGATAGGCTTAGACTGTCTATTATTACCCTCTCAGATCGATTGTAATCTTTGGTTTCTAAAATAATGCTTCGCGGCGACGCAACGTTTCATTACCATTTTTGTTTCATTGTTAGTTTTGTTCAGGGCCACGCGGCCTATACCGCCTCGTTTATCGTGTCATCTTCACTGGCTACCAGGTAGCTGATTAATATCTCCAGCTGGTACCATCACAGCTAATCTAAACATAGTCACTAGCCTACCGCCGTTTGCCTGGGAGGCACGGTAGTTTTCTACAACTAAATACCTCTGTTATCGTTATATAATAGACATCGCTGTGTATCCTTATTTACAAATACGTACATATTAGCTGACCTCCGATTTGTCATTTTGTTTAATAATAGCTGCAAATTGTCTCTGTCTCTCATAGAATCTGTACTTTTGTATGACTGTGCAGCGTGGGCAATGAGCAGACAAAATGAAAAACATCAGTGAAAATGTGGTGAAAATATACATACCATGCCCAGATAGAACAACAAATTACCAGGTTCCACTAGAAACAAAGGGAAAAAAAAAAACAGTATCTACAACATACTCTTTTCCACTCTTAATGTTTAAGTTTGAGTGAAATATGTCTTTTGCAGCGTGTGACATGAGGGAATTTGTCCTTTAAAATCACCTTGAATATATATCTTCATATATAAATATGCTATGAACACATATTTTGAAGCCGCAAATTTGACTTCAGGCATTATACTAATTGTTGAATGAGACATGAACGCCAAGGATGAACTACGTGGGCACCCGTTAATGAATGTTTGTTGTTTATTAGTAGTTGTTTTATTCGTTTTTCTTGTTTCCGATCGGTACAGCAGTATTGATTTCACCTTAAAGCTAAATATGCATATACTATGCAGAATGCTTCTGCTAAATATTTTCACAGGAACTGACATTACCATACTTATAAGCTTTTCTCACGCCGGTAGATCTCCGTTTTTTTCGTCGTTTTATTAAATATTTCTAGTCAAATGTCTTCATTTAATTTCTGTAATAAAATGTCTTCATCTAATTTAACTTGTGAACTGCCTTCATATAATTTATGTAATCAACAGACACTGCGCAGGATCTGCAATATTTAGTAAAGGCGGTTGTTACACCCGGTGAACAACTAGGGTTAGAATTAAATTATAAAACGACACGGGTTATGATTGTCACTATGAAGAACGAAATACCACTATGTAATATACATGTAAATGGGAATATTCTGAAACAAGTGAGTAGATACAAGTATCTCGGAACAGTCATAACAACTGATGGGAGATGCCTTGAAGAGATTAGCACAAGAATCGCCGTGGCGAAGATAACCTTTTGCAAGCTGAAAAACGTATTGACCAGTAAAAAGATGGCAATTGCTACGAGAAAAAGAGTGTTGAACCTGTACTTTTGTATGAATGTGAAGACAATGAGCAGTCCCGCTGAATCTGCTGGCTTTGGAACTGACGTTTCTGAGGAGAATGCAAAGCGACACATCGTGATTCGCTTCTCTGGCACCTATTTTGGGTATAGTTAGCGACCAGGGGCGTGATTTGAACCGCCAATGATACCACCTAGCTCAGTTAAATACTCGGCCACTGCCACACTATCCCACCAAACAGTAGGACTCGAACCTGTCTAGCGCTATGGCGGCAACTAGACATCCTTGTTATACATTTACGTCTTAATATACTCTTAGAAAACTCCGCCTAGGGTGGACACCCTTATCGCCCCGCAGCGTGATTCGAACCACCAATGATATAACCTAGCTCCGTTACATACTCGACCACCACCCCGCACATACCAACCACACAGTGAGATTCGAACCTGTCGCATGGTAGGGGACCCACTAGAACCCCCAGTTACACATTGGTGATATCCCACTATGACCAACTACGCACCCCCGCCATCTTTCGCCACTTACCAACCCACCCCACACATCGTTCTTTGCGCTTATTATTTTATTCCGACATCGCCCTTGATTAAAAACAGATGGCACCAGCGACCTCCCTCGACCCCGACACTGATATTCAACTGCCGGCAATATCGAATTTTTGCTCACAGATGTTCGCCGATCTTACCAAAGATACAAATACATCAACCCGTATCAGCCTGAGCACACCAATCGATTATGCAATCGTCTACACAAACGGGAAGATAATTAATGCATTACACCGGCTGACATATTCTGAATCAATTAGCAAACCTGGCGCCATAGTTTAATTGATCTTGTTAACCCCGATGCTCTGATTAAAAACGACAGCTGTCACTTAAAAAACGAGCAGGAGCTGGAAGGCATGAGGCAGGCCACAACCCACCCACCACGAGACATGAGGCATAGACGAGACATGAGACGAGAATGAGCAATGAGATATATCTCATTGCTCATTGCTCATTCCGACGGATAGAGACCCTCTTCTACTACTGTAATGTACTAAACTACATGTACTATAGTGTTTTTTTTTTTGGTTGCCTCAATATAAAATTCAATATCTCAGTAACCAATTGAGGGAAAATGATGAGATTTAGCATATAACCTTATAATTATGTCCACCCAACAAAAAATTTTTTGTTCTGGAGATTGTACAGCAGATTTCAATGTTTGGTTATATGCGGTATATATTTTTTTTGCCCCCGCACTCATTCCATCATTTTAAGAGTATTACCGTTTCAACAAGACACACCCCCAAATTTTTGAAATTTATCTGCGCGGTTTTGCTTTTGGCAGACTGAGGGAATTTATATGGGGTAGGTTCAGAGGTGTCGTCAAACTGTGGGTTCTTTCATGAAACGTGATTATATAAATAAACTAGCTGGCTCGGCCAGCCCCTGGCGGGGATCTATCTATCTATCTATCTATCTATCTATCTATCTATCTATCTATCTATCTATCTATCTATCTATCTATCTATCTATCTATATATGTCTATATGTATATGTGTGTACATGTGTGTATCTGTGTGTGACCCTGTGTTTATGTCTGTACGTGTGTTAAAGTGTGCGTTCATGTGTTTATATGCGTTTATATGCATGTGCGTGTGTGTATGTGTGTATGGATGAGTCTGTGTGTGTGTGCTCGTGTATGTATTGTATATCTTTGTATGTGTAAGTGTGCATGCATGCAGTGTATGCGAGGGAGTGTATATTCGGGTGTTATGTGAGTACGTGTGAGTAAGTATATGGATGTGTGCAGGTGTGTGTATTGCGTGGGTATGATGTGTGTGGGTGTGTGTATGTACATGTGTGTGAGAGAGGAGAGAGAGAGAGAGAGAGAGAGAGAGAGAGAGAGAGAGAGAGAGAGAGAGTTGAGCGCACGCATGTCATCTAACATGCTGATCCATATGTTTTGTGTATTCTCATTTTTTTCATATTATCATTTTGATGCACTTGATTTTAACATGCATAAAATGAATTCATGTAAATTACTGTAAAGCAAGTGAGAGAGTTAGTGAGTGTAAGTAAGACAGAGAGTGAATGAGTGTGAGAGTGTTTGTTCTTATTAGCTTCAGTGATCATGTGAGGCATCAATTATTTGTCTAGATGTGAGGATGTATGTATGGGTGTGTATGTGAGGGTGTGTGTGTGGGGAATGTGTGTGTGCCTGTGTAAGAGAGAGAGAGAGAGAGAGAGAGAGAGAGAGAGAGAGAGAGAGAGAGAGAGAGAGAGAGAGTTGAATTGCATCACTAATTTTTAAGTTACAAAATGTATATGTACAATTTTTCTCCATTTTCTTTACAATTTTGCGACAATGCTCACGACAATCGTCACTGTATGTGTGTGTAAAGTATGGGAGTTTGATCATAATAGTAGGTTGGGGGATCGGGGGATGTGTGTGTGGGTGGATTCGTGATGTGTGTGGGTGGGCTCAGGATGTGTGGGTGGGAGGAGTGGGTTTGTGTGGGTGGGTGGGGGATTGTGTGTGGGTGGGTGGGGGATTTGTGTGTGGGTGGGTGCGAGATGTATGGGTGTATGGGGAGATGTGTTTGTGGGTGGGGATGTGTGTTTGTGTAGGTGGTTGTGGGTGAGTGGGTGGAGGAGGATATGTTGATGGATGATTGATGGTGGGTTATGGGATGGGTGGGGGTATATGTGTGGGTGGGGAGATGTGGGTGTGGGGATATGTGGTGGGTGGGAGATGTGTGCAGGTGGGGGTGGTTGTGGGTTTGGGGATGTGTGTGTGTGGGTGAGGGATGTGTATGGGTGTGGGATGTTTGGGTGGATGGGTGGGGAGTGTGTGTGGGTGAGATATGTGTGGGTGAATGTGTGTGGGGGGGTGTGTGGGTTGGGGGAGGGGTGCGTGATGGGTGTGGGTGATGGATTTGGAGATGTGTGTGTGGGTGGGGGATATGTCTGGCTGGGTGGGGGTGTGTGTGGCTGAATGAAGGATGTATGTGTGGGTAGTGATGGTGATTGTAGTTGGGGGATGTGTGGATGGGTAGGAGATGTGTGGATAGATGTGTGTGTGGGTGAGGGATGTGTCTTTGGGATGTGTGTGGGTGTGGTATTGTGTGGGAGGGGAGCTGGGTGTGGTTAAATGATGATTGTGTGGGTGGGTGAAGGTGTGGTTGGGTTTGTGGGTGGGTGAAGGATGTGTGTGAGGGTGGGGGATGTGTGCTTAGATAGGTGGTTGGGATTTGTGGGTGTGGGTGGGTAGATAGGAGATGTATGTGTTGATGAGTGGGTAAGGGATGTGTGGGTGTTAGTGGTTGAGGGATAAGTACGTGTGTCTAGGGATGTGTGAGGGGATGAATGTATGGGTTGTGTGTGCGTGGATGGGAGGTGTGTGTTTGTGAATGGGGAATGTGTTGGTGGGTGGGGATGTGTGTGAGGGATGTTTGTATGGGTGGGGAGATGGTGCGTGGGTGGGGATGTGTGTGTATATGGGTAGGGGTGTGTGGTTAAGGGATGTGTGCCTGGGGGAATGGGTGGATGGAGGATGTGTGGTTGGGTGGATGATGTGTGGTTGGGTAGAGGATGTGTGGGTGGGTGATTGTATATGAGTAAGGATGTGTGGTTAAGGGATGTTTGGTTGGGGGATGGGTGGGTAGAGGATGTGTGGGTGGGTAGAGGATATGTGGGTGGGTGAGTGTGTGCAGCTTAGGAGATGGTGGGGGATGTTTGTAGGTGCGGGCTCGGGATCTGTGAGTGGGCTGGGGGAGATGGGAGATTATGTGGGTGAGTGCGGAATTTGTGTGTGGGTAGGTGCGGAATATGTGAGTTGTCGGGGAGACATGTGTGTGGCTGAGGAATGTGTGTTTGGTTGGGTGGTTGGAGGTGTGTGGGTGGAGGAGGATATTGGGTGAGTGATTGTTGGTGGGAAATGGGACGGGTAGAGGATATGTGAGTGGGTGGGGAGATGTGTGTAGGTGGGGGTTGTGTGGGTTATTGAATGTATGTGTGCTTGAGGTGTGGGTGGATGGGATGTGTGGTGGGTGAGAGGTATGTGTGGGTGGGGAGATGTGTAGGTGTAGGGATGTGGTGGATGAGTGGGGGAATGTATTGTATGTGTGTGTGTGGTTGGGTGGGGAAGTTGGAGTGAATGGGGGATGTGTGGGTGGGTGGTGGATGTGTCTCATAACATAGTAATATGCATTGTTTATGTTTACAAAATTCATGTGACAATGTTTTTTTCCTATGCACTGTTGATGAAAGAAAGATGAATGATTGGAAGGGCCGAATGTAAGACGGGCCTGCGTGCCCAATTTGTTACCCTTTGAAAATAAAGTCTGTTCTATCTATCTATCTATCTATCTATCTATCTATCTATCTATCTATCTATCTATCTATCTATCTATCTATCTATCTATCTATCTATCTATCTATCTATCTATCTATCTATCTGCCTGTCTATCTATCTATCTAATGTATCTACCTGCCTGCCTTCCGGCCAGCAGACCGACCAACCGATATCTATCTATCTATCTATCTATCTATCTATCTATCTATCTATCTAATCTACCTACCTACTTGCCTGCCTGCCTGCCGGCCGACCCACCGACCGACCGACCCACCGACCGACCGACTCACCCACCCACCCAGTCAGCCAGCCAGCCAGCCATCCACCCACCCACCTACCTTTCTGCCTACCTACCTACCTACCTACCTTTCTGTCTGTCTGTCTGTCTGTCCGTCCGCGCTATTAAATATTGATAAAAGTTACTGGAAAAAACGTCAGGACCATGTGTTGAAAGAGGAAGAGGACTATTGGAGAAAGGATGGATTGACTTTTATGCAACCGAGAGCAATCATCAACCTACCGGAATCGTCCGACACAGATTAAGGTATGAGCAGATCGCAGACCTTAATCTGCGTACACACTTACTGGGATATTTTGCTCCAACTATTCAGACGAATTGCAGGCCCTAAACATTACAGCATCAGCATCAGCTGAAGAAACAAGAAGGCAATGAAAAATAAGGTAAGAAATATATTCCTTCTACTTTCCTGTTAATTTACAAATTATTTACCCCGTGCCTCTGTAAATTCTCTGTCTTTACTAATATTACACATTGCACCCCTCTCGGGATTCTCCGCGGTGAAGTGGTCAAGCCGTCTGACTCGGGCTCCGAAGGTTGTATGTTCGATTCCGGGCCGCGTCTTTCATTTCACGAGTGCATTTTTTCGGAGACTCCCGAGGGTCGTCGCTGGAGCTACGGAGTTCGTGCTTTGTGCGACGCTTTCCGCGCTGCGGAAAGAAACTGAGCCATATGGGATAAACACCCGGTGTAATGCAGCCGACCCTGTCGATTTTAAGCTAATTCTTTCATTGCACCCACTCTCATACGAATCCGGATACGCCTTTGTGTGTCAACAGAATTGACATGTCTCACATTACCGTAAAAATAACTTCGTTAGCGAGAAATCACTAGTTGTTCAGCAAAAGATCAAAGGAATCTCGCCGCTTTCAATGATTTAAGTTGTTTTTGGACCTTTCAAAGACATATTCCTTGGGTGGGTGTAAATATAAGACGGCAGGAAAAATTTCATAACGATGCAACAGGCAGTTTTCAAAATAATTGATCGTGAATGACGGCATTAATTTCCGGACAGACTATACACAATATATACTAAACTATATCCATTGCACTATATATACAAACCTAATTAAAACATGTGCTAAACTAATGTTTAAAAAAACAAGTACATGACCTAAACTAAATGTAATACACTATATGTACTAAACTATATGTACTAAACTACATGTACTAAACGTTGCGAGCTGCAATATTTGTGGTTCTCTCTCCTCCCGCCTTCGTCTATCTCACTCTAGTTGTCAGCTCACTCTCTCTCATTATGCAAGGGTAGGGCGGAATAATTCAAGCACCTTAACTGAAAATGAAACGTTACTTATGAGAACATTCATGTCACAGATATAATAGGCACGATGAGGTATCTGAAAGGAAAGGAGTGGGGTGCAAGCACACATGAAACACCATGGCTCTAAGAATAGACTATGAAAAGAAAATTTAGTACGGAAACGTGACCTATGGCAATAAAAAGTAAATGTCCAAATTACCCCCTGGAAGGATTACAATACCAAACTGTGTGTACACAACACCAAACTCTGTGTACAATAGCCGACTAGAAGCAGCACACGATAAGAAGAAAAGAACTGGGATTAAATTGCCCCGCTAAATGCCCAGGTAATACTAAACCAATATACTTAACTTCCAATCCAACACAAACAGCGGTTGAAAGCTGAGACATATTAAGCGCCTCATAGAGCAGTGTAGCAGATCTGAAGGAATCAGAAACCTAACGTACATTAATCCCCTTCTCCTGCCTCGGCCTTTTGGCAAAGATCAAAGTGTGACATTTGCAATTGATCCGGCCAAAGTGCAGAGGCGGCCATCCAAACTGCAAGCTCGAATCATTAAATCACTGTCCACTAACACTGGCAAACAGGCCTTTGTTGACCACAATGGGCCGAATAGTGGGACTATGAGGCCTTAAAAATAACCTTCAGCCCTTTATCCTGAATTGGAGCATTGGCCCTCGACCAACTCAAGCCAGGTTGTTATCTTTAGACTGGTTTATGGTGGATTGGATTGTACAGCTACAGTTGTTTGCAGGACAGGGTAGCGGCGGTATCACCCACGGCTTCCCACAGAGGGAGCTCCTTGTCTGCTACGACCCCATGATATATTTGTGCCTGGAGCACATTGTGTCTGTCATATATGGACAGTAGAGCAAGTATATGTTGCATGCACGCAGTTGGCATGCCCCTTGTGTCTGTCATATATGGACAGCAGGGCAAGTATATGTTGTATGCACGCAATGGGTATATTCCTTGTGTCTGTCTTATATGGACAGCAGAGCAAGTATATGTTGTATGCACACAATTGGCATGCCCCTTGTGTCTGTCATATATGGACAGCAGGGCAAGTATATGTTGCATGCACACAATGGGTATATTCCTTGTGTCACCCATAATAACTCTCTTGGCCTCGTGTACGTGGAAAGCAAGGGGACACTATCATATGATTTATCTTAAGTTACTCATCATAATAAATAAATAAATGTTTGCATATCCTTTATAGGACATCGCTGTCAACATCAGCATCTTTCAGCTGATTGTTGATTTCTTTGGCAAGATAACGTTCAGTAGTTTGCCATTGCTTTCTGAGCGACCGGCTCCATACTCTCATAAGTCACTGGCGCGACTCGAACCGCTTCCAATTCTCGTGCGCTCACGTCAACCACGAGAGTATTCGGGGTTACGGAGAAAGCTGCTAACACCTCGAGCAGGGAGACCGGCATTCATCATGATAGTTGTAGCAGAAATACCAAAAAAAAAAAACAAACAAACTTGATGGTGAGTCTTCCAGGCCAGGTAGAGCATCCCTTAAAACACCTTGAAGGCAAGGAAACTGACCAGGGCTCAGCCCCAGGACTAACCCTTCTTTGTCGCCTCTTACGATATGCATGTCGTAGGTTACAGTATTACTATTCTTTTCCTCCTACAAGGACCCCTGTAGCACAGGTCGCAAGTACCTTATACCTGACATAAAAGCATCTTAAACGGACGGCAACTAAAAACATCTACTAAACTGCCAGCTAGCAGTTACTAACTAAACTGCCAGCTAGCACATACACTAATAAAGAGTCTAACCCAACAAGGATAAACATAAAGCCAAAAACACCCACGGCAAATATCCAAAGTCACAAATATTTACCAAGATAAATCCAAAACTTGGATTAGGAATATTAATACCACAATGGAAAATGGTGAAACTTAAAGACGCGATCTATTTTTATTGCAGAAATGGTTGTTATATTAAAGACATTGGAAACAGTATTTGATCATCCCCATCAGAAGTTGACAATTTGAACAAATGTATTGTCAAAAGTATGCAGTAGGCAGGGGAGCTTTCCCCCCGACTACAACACATTCAGACATCAGAGGATATTGAGTGCTGATAGTATGAATAGCAGCGCCTGCAGGAATTAAATTGCGCACAAAGTGGCGAAAGAAAGGCAGACTAAATAAAAGAAAAATACCAGTAGTGAAAAATGACATCAAAGCAAGAGTCTTAAAAAGATAACAGAAGAACAGACGCTAAAGAGGAATGAAAGCCTGAAAGGAAGACAAGCCAACACATGCGTGCATGCTCCAAAAAGAGCTTGTCAGGTAAACATTTAACAAAAAATGCCACACAATAGAAAATATGAGGCAACAGCTAGAAATAGCACACTTTTCTATAAGAGAATTTATCTGCTCTGAATATTTGAAGCATAATAAATATTTGTTGCGTATCCCTTAAGGGACGTTGCTGTCAACACCAGTATTTTTCAGCTGCTGTTGATGTACTAGGCAAGTGTTACGTTCAGTAGTTTGCCATTGTTTCTGAACGACCGGCTCCCATACCAGCACGTTATAACACAACGCGACACGGTCTGCTGCACAAATCGGTTGCAGCTGAGCTTCGAACGCCTGGTACCCGGCTCACGAACCGCGTTCGCAAGCCTTTAGCCACGGAGCCGGCACTATATAATAATATACACCGTTGAATATATGAGCATCCAAAACAATGAAGTACACGATAACGACAGATGAACGTGGGGAATTGTAAAGCACGATTACGAAGAAAAATCCCATACACGGGATAATCACTCCTGTAAAGAAGAATGCTAATAATTTTAAGTGACTCAAAACCTGTAAAATTTAAGCGGAAATAACAACAGTAAATAAAATAAAAAAAATATAAAAAGGCAAAGTTATATTATTTACACATGAATAAATAGCAGTAATACGTGTATAATCTACACAATATCAAATAGCACGTTTAAATAATTTACACAATGTGAAATAGGAAGATTATATAATTTACACAATATGAAATAGCAAGATTATATAACTTACACAGTGTGAAGAATACGTCAAGGCCCTCTGGATCCTTGTCTACAAAAATGGGTCAGCCCGAAATGTTATTAGAAATGGAGGAGCGGGAGTGTACATAGAATACCCAAATAACACTAGGGAACAGTACCAACATGAAGTCCCGCCATAACTATGATGCAGGAAGTCAAGGCAATCAAGATAGCAACCGAAAAATTACTGAATAAAATTCATGGTACACAGCCTGTGGTGCTATTGACAGATGCGAAATCAGTGCTTGATGCACGCCAGTCTGGGAAATCGCCAGTACAACGGACACTACTATCTAATCTAGCCAGCTAGCGTAAGGTCACCATACAATGGATACCATCTCACCGTAGAGTGCCTGGAAACGTGACAGCTGATCCACCATACAGTGGACACCATCTCACCGTGGAGTGCCTGGAAACGTGACAGCTGATCAGCTAACTAAGGAAGGAGCAATAGAAGAACAACATGATGTACCTGTTACATACCACCGAGAGAAAAGAATGATCAAATCAATCCGGAAACCACCAACACCAGCACAAGACGATTTTCATTTTATGGACAGACCAGAAACAAGTAATTATTTTGCTCCTCAGAACAGGATATAATCAGTTACACAACTACATGTATACACAATTCGAGATTGGGGAATCAGCCACATGCACATGTGGATTGGCGCCGCAGACAGCAGATTACATATCCCAAGACTGCCCAATACTTGCCACATCTAGACACCCCCATCTGGACTACGAAACATCAGTGGGAGATACACTCTATGGACCACTGAGGGAACTAAACAAAGACAGTGAAGTTCAGACAAGAGACAATATTGCAGTTATAGACACATTTCAAGCGAACGAAATAAGAAGAAGAACACAACGTGGAATAACAAGATTATATAATTTACACAATGTGGAATAACATGATTATATAAGTTTACACAACGTGGAATAACAAGATTATATAATCTACACAATATGGAATAACATAATTATATAATTTACACAACGTGGAATAACAAGATTATATAAGTTTACACAATGTGGAATAACAATATTATATAATTTATATAATGTGGAATAACAAGATTATATAATTTACACAATGTGGAATAACAATATTATATAATTTACACAATGTGGAATAACAAGATTATATAATTTACACAATGTGGAATAACAATATTATATAATTTACACAATGTGGAATAACAAGATTATATAATTTGCACAATGTGGAATAACAAGATTATATAATTTACACATTGTGGAATAACATGATTATATAATTTACACAATGTGGAATAACATGATTATATAATTTACACAATGTGGAATAACAAGATTATATAATTTACACAATGTGGAATAACAAGATTATATAATTTACACAATGTGGAATAACATGATTATATAATTTACACAATGTGCAATAACAAGATTATATAATTTACACAATGTGCAATAACATGATTATATAATTTACACAATGTGGAATAACAAGATTATATAATTTACACAATGTGGAATAACAAGATTATATAATTTACACAATGTGGAATAACATGATTATATAATTTTAAACCAATGTGGAATAACAAGATTATATAATTTACACAATGTGCAATAACAAGATTATATAATTTACATAATGTGAATAACAAGATTATATAATTTATATAATGTGGAATAACAAGATTATATAATTTACACAATGTGCAATAACAAGATTATATAATTTACACAATGTGGAATAACAAGATTATATAATTTACACAATGTGGAATAACAATATTATATAATTTACACAATGTGGAATAACAATATTATATAATTTATACAACGTGGAATCACAAGATTATATAATTTACACAATGTGCAATAACAATATTATATAATTTACACAATGTGGAATAACAAGATTATATAATTTACACAATGTGCAATAACAATATTATATAATTTACACAATGTGGAATAACAAGATTATATAATTTACAAAATGTGGAATAACAAGATTATATAATTTACACAATGTGCAATAACAAGATTATATAATTTACACAATGCGAAAAAACAATATATCATTTACACAATATCAGATAGTAAGATTATATAATTTACACAATACCAAATATGAAGACTATATAATCTAATAATATGATGGAACAATATTATACGATAATTTACACGATTGAAATAAGATGATTATATAATTTACATGATACTAAATATGAAAATTATATAATCTACACAATATCTTCTTCTTCTTCTTCTTCGTTCATCCGGAGTTTTTTTTCGGACGTGATTGCGTTGTGCCTGTCCACAGCAGAGCTGCGTTCTTGCGCCGTTAGGCCGACACATCCGACTTCTGCGGGCATTTGTTGACCGGGTTAACCTTCCCGGGGGTTTCTTAGGACGTTTGGCTCTCACTGTTGTGGTGTTATCCCCCATCCCAGCTGGCCCATATAGAACAGCCAAAGACATCCTGGTCAGCCCTCAAGGGAAGGCAGGGGCAGACCATGGGCATTCCCCGCCATCCAAGGAGGCTTCCATACTTGCAGAGCCAACACACAGCGCTCTGGTACTGGGCTCACCCAAGGAATCGTCACGTCCTGCACATGGCTGCTTAGCCTCACTTCCGTATATTGGGCCTTCCATTCACCATAGGCTGTTCTCCCGGAAACCAGAAGTATGCAGTCTGCAGATGACATCCACACAGTGAGCTTTCGATTCGGACTTTCCACATAATGGATTAGCTATCCAAGCAATATTCCATTTCGTGCCACTAGGACACTTTTTCCACCTTTTATGAAGCCCACAGAGTGTGCTTTCGATTCGGACTTTCCACATAATGGATTTGCTATCCAAGCAATATTCCATTTCGTGCCACTGGGACACTTTTTCCACCTTTTATGAAGCCCACACAGTGAGCTTTTGGTTCGGACTTTCCACGTAATGGATTTGCTATCAAAGCAATATTCCATTTCATGCCTCTGGGGCGCTTTTGTAACCGACATACCGGTATGAAGTGCGGCAGTCTAAATACTTCTTCATGCACCTTTAAATGTCAACCTGAATGTAGTTAAAGTAAGCTGCAGTCAACTTGAGCTTGTTGATATCTCCATAGAGCTTGTCCTCAAATGAAGCAGGCGTGGGCCAAAATATCTTTCTCTGTTCTGCATATATTGGGCACTCCTGCAGCAAATGTTTAGCTGTCATTTTACCAGTTCCACAATTGCATTCATCGGTATCTCCTATCTTTAGTTTATTGAACAAGTGGTATTTCAGCCTGTTATGTCCTGTGCGGAGTCTGAAGATTGCTACTTGTTCTCTTCGGTCGAGTTTGTAATATGCATCATCCTTCTGGTGACCTGGATGCTCTGATTCCCATTTGGTTCTATAAGTGCTTTTTATCAACCTCTTTACCTCGTTATAGGTTATGTCTATGTCAGGCTGTGGTAGTCGTCCGCCCTCTTTTGCCAGTCTGTCAGCCTCTTCATTTCCAGGTATACTGCAATGTGATGGTATCCACTGTATTACAACTTTTTTGGATTTCTGGCATAGACCATGGAGTGCTGCTCTTAGGTCAGCTATTTCTGTGCTGTAATTGCTCTTCAGTATTGAGACAGCTGACTTTGCATCTGTAAAGATAGCTATTTGCGTCTCTTTATTTTCCTCCATCAAGAGCATTTCTGCTGCAGTTTTCAGAGCCTCTACCTCCGCTTTGAAGTTACTTGAAAACTTTCCAGTTGCCACTGAATGTGTTTTTTTTACTCCATTTTTTAAATTTAGGAGAATTCCTCCTCCTCCATTCTCTACTGAATTTTTGGCTGATCCATCTGTATATGCATGGGTCCAATTGCTGCTTGGGTAATGTTCTTTTATGTAGTTTAGGGTTATTTCTCTTCTTTCGGTTTCATGCTGAGTGTTCTTTTTCTCAATACCAGGAATGTTTTCTATCATCTCAGGCAGTAGCTGCTGTCTCCAAGCTGGGAACTTGTCTGCATTGTAAATGGGTTTGACTGTTGATATGTTAAGTATGGGATCTGCCCTAATCTTTCGTTTTGCAGTTTGTACAAAGTTGCTACGCTTCAGTCTTCCCTTTCCAAAACCACTAAACCTTTTATACATAGGGTGGTCTGTCAATCTTCTAAATTTTTCAGCTTGTTGCTGGGCTCTGCTATCTCTTCTATCCTGCATTGGTTGTAAACAAGTGATCTTTTCTAGTTCATTAATAGGCGTTGTCTTCAGGCTTCCAGTTATGATTCGCATTCCTTGATTTTGGACTCTGCTTATTTTGTTAAAGTTTGACTTAGCTGCTGTTGCCCAAGCTGCAATGCCATATTCCAGTACTGGCCTCACCCGTCCAGTATATAACTTCTTGAGAACTTTCTCATCTGCTCCCCACGTTGTACCAGCAAGCTTTTTCATGATTGCCATTCTTTGCCTTGCTCTTGTTCGATTTTTCTCAACCTGTGTCTTCCATGTCAGGCGACGATCAAAGGTGACTCCTAGATAGTTTGGATTTTCTTCATGGCGCAATATTTTTCCATTCAATACCAGCTTAGGTTGCTGAGTTTTAGTTGAGAGGGAGAACACTGTGCATGTTGTTTTCTCCTCACTTATCTTCACTAGCCATGATTTTGACCAGTCCTCTAGTACTAATAGGGCTTGCTGTATTCTGCTGTTAGCTGTACTAATATATTCTTCAGATGTCCATATGGCTAGGTCATCTGCAAAGGATGATGTGTGTACTCTGGCTGGAAAATTGTCTGTGATGTCATTTATATATGCTAGGAATAATGTTGGTGAAAGAACTCCTCCTTGGGGGACACCTTGCTCCAACAGCATCATTTTGCTGGTTTGTCCTTGTACTTTTGTCCTGGCAGTTCTGTTCTCAAGGTAGTGGCTGATCCAATTGTACATTTTCCCACAAACATGCATTTTTTGCAGTTTTACTTTCAGTCCTTCCTTCCATACTTTATCAAATGCTTTTTCTAAATCTATCCAGACCGCTAGTGTGTGCTTTTTCTCTTGGAAGGCATCCTCTATTTCCTGAGCTATATAGGTTATTTGATCTTCAGTGGATCTGTACTTTCTGAATCCTGCTTGGTGAGGTGTTAAGAGTTGGTTTTCTTCCAGATGCCATGTTAGCCTGCCATTGATAATGCGTTCCATTAATTTTCCTACACAGCTAAGAAGACTGATAGGTCGATAGCCATTTGGTTCTTCCAGGTCTTTTCCTTTCTTTGGGACTGGTATTAGTATAGCTTCCTTCCATGCCTGTGGGACTATTCCCCTCTTCCAGCTGTAATTTAGGACTGCTAGTAGTTTCTTTTTTGCCTTAGTGCCTAGTCCTATTAGCATTTCATTTGTGATTCCATCCTTTCCTGGTGATGTCTTCTTTTTTAGGGTATTCATTGCCTGTTCCATTTCTTCCATTGTTAGATTTGCCATCATATATTCTGCTGCTGTCTCTGTATATCTATGATGTATCTGTTTATCTTTGATTGCTTTCTTCTGTTCGGCTGTAATATCAATGTGGTTTGCATTGGCATAGTGTTCCATTAGTGCATTTGCAGCCTTTTTTCCTGTAAGCAAGGCATTTCCTTGTTTAATTGTTATTTGTTTGTTTCTAGGTCCTTCATTGTTCATGGCTTTCACTAGTTTCCATAGTTTGTTTCCATCCCTGTCAAAATTCAGGTTTTCTGTTTTTTTCCTCCAACAATCTCTTGTTGTTTGATTTACTGTTCTTTTATATTTTGCTGAGATGGCTTTGAGAGAGATGTTCGCTTCAGTTGTTTGTTCTCTCTCTGCGGTCTTCCTAGCATCTTCAACTTTGTCCTCCAAAATTTGTAGTTCCTCAGTCCAGTATGGTTTGTAATTTTTCCTCGCTCCTCTTGGAATAGACTCAGTGGCCGCCTGTATTATTGCTCTGTTTAGACTTTCCACCATTTGCTTCATGTTGCCATATCGTGTATTTATGTTTTCACAATATTTGTCTGTTAGTATGGCAAATCTGTCCCAATCTGCTCGTTTGTAATTCTAGCGAGGCAAAGGCTTTTGCTCCTGTGGAACATACTCCATATTTATTACAAGCTTGATTGGTCTGTGGTCACTACCTGCTAATTGGTCAAGCACATGGCGATCGATTTTGTGGAGTATGTCTCCTGTGCAGAAAGCTAAGTCTGGAGTAGAAGTGGTAATCCATCTTCTGGAGTAGAAGCTCGGTGTGTCATCCGCTTTGTTGAGTAGATGGAGATTTGAGTCTATTTCCCAGTCCTCCACTTCATCTCCTCTTTTGTCAGTATCTGGGTATCCCCATCTTTCTGAGCGGCTATTAAAGTCTCCGACAACAATGCAATTTGTGTCAGTTATTTCCATGTTTGAGAGTGTAAGATCCTTATCTGCCGGGCTATACAGATTGTAAATTCTTATTTTCACGTCCTTTATCATTATATCAACACCTATAATTTCCGTTTGGTTGTCAGAGATCACAGATACTTCGCTGCAAGGTATTGTATTTCGTGTAAGTATTACAACTCCTCCTTTGTGTCCTTCGCGGTCAAAACGTGTGGCCTGATATCCCTCGACTGAAAATGTGCGATTGGCGTTGAGGTGTGTCTCTTGAATGCATGCCACATCTATTCTATCTTTATGAAGACGCTGTGTTAGGGAGGCTTTCTTGTTATAAACTCCTTCGGCATTCCATTGTAGTATGTTGAGAGTCCGGGGTGTTTGGTCAATAGCTCTTAACCTACTCCTCTGTGCCTTGACTCCACAGCCCAGGGGAAGGTGACCACCAGTAGTCATGGGTGGACCCCCTCGAGGCAGGGGGCCCGGCACTATCACCGCCTGATGGGACTTCACCGGATTAGCACCATAACGATTAATTTTCATCTGTGGCATCATGAAATGATAAAGTTACGTTGCACTTCTTTGTCAAGCCTGTGGCTCAGTACATCCGATTTCGACAAGCATTTTTCGGGATGCTTTCCCTAGCCTTTGACTGTCCCCAGTCTACCTACAAGGCAGCAGGTTTGTGCGTCACTTCGTCTGGTCCCTCTCCCTTGACCTGTCCGACATGGGTGACCCTACCAGTAGCTGTGCTACCGTCGGCATAGCTCTTGGGGTCATTGGAACGCTCAAGCCCCTCTACCTCGTCAAGGTGGACGCACGGCAGAGGGGTACACAATATCAGATATGGAGATTACGACTTAGCAAGATTATATACTTTTTACAATAAAAAATAGCAAATTATATAATTTACACAATACAAAATATCAAGTTTGTAAAATCTGCGTAACATGAAATAACAAGGTTATATCATTTTATACGTTATAAAATAACATGGTTATATCACTGACACAACATATGAAATAGCACAAGTGTAAATCTTCATGTCTAAATGAAGAAGGTGGAGGTGCATAGTATAAATATCATAACTGCTCGAAAAGTAAACATACAATCCATTATCTGAAATAATAACAGACAAAATACAACAACCATATTCATTAGCAATTTGGAAGAGTGCCGCATTGCCCTGGTTTTCATGCAGTGGCATGAGTGCTGGTCGTTCAAAAAGCAACTGGAAACTAATGAACAATGGCAAGAAATCACAAACAGCCAACATTCTGGGGTTAACTGCGACGTCCTGTAAAGGATATACAACAAACTGTTTGTTCCCCTAATATGTGTTTTGGTCCATCCCTTTCACGTCAAGAATGTTATTATTTAAACTGATGCTCCTGTTAATGTTTGTATCAACATATGTTCTATTTTGGTCACTGCGGCTCTCCCTACGAAAACCGACCAAAGACAGCAGATTAAATTTGATCGTAAATGTTTGTCTTTGAAAGAAGAAGATGCTTGCTCTTTGAGACTGTTCCAAATAATAATTCGCGTGGAGAAAGACTACATCCTGCAGCTCAAACAAGCATATGAGCTCAAAGAAAACCAGAAGCAACAAAAGGGTGTGAGATTAGACTCAGCCAACACGAGGCTTGCAGGAAACCTGTGTTCTCCCGCCAACGAGCTTGACACTATCTAAACTTGGCATCAGGTTTCCCGGTCGCACTTCGTGGCCATTGTCTTACACGCTGTCACCGCTGCTCTCACCTCTTTTCTCATTACCCATGGCTATTTTAGGAACTCGTTTCGGCTGATAGTTTGTTGCCAGAGGCTGAGATGTTGTTTTTATGTGTTGGTTCTGGACTGACAATAGCGGGACCAGAATGTGGGCACAGGTCAATTGACGTATTTTGGGAATGTCAACGGTTTGCAAACTGCGTTTCCGAATCTCATGGAGTCAGAGATCTTAAAATAGAAACCGTACTAAGTTACATTTGTGTTGCCAAGGATCTGAAGTGAGGATTTAAAAGAATGACTTCCTCAGCTGGACGGCATTTAAATTCCGTGAGTGCTGAAGACGCCTTCATTCAGTGTGATGGGCTCAATGGTGCACAGTGTAGCTGGCTTGTAATTCTGTCCGGTTGTTCCTTGGGATACCTATTCAGTGTATTCTTGGTTCTCTCGATATTAGAACCTGGATTTGTCTTCTAAGATAAACGGTAAGCAGAGAAGTGTGTTAGAAAATAGATAACTGTCCACATCATATGGTAATTTACTTTTATTTATAATATAAGCCACCCTGTAATTGTAACACCATTTGAATACTTTGATTTTCTTGTTGTTTATATTGTTTTCCTTTTGCGTTTATTGATATTGTTTTGCTGCACGTAAATTAGTCAGCCGGCGCTGTGGTTTGGGAACAGGGATCGCGCTTCCCATTTCCCAGGTCTTCTAAGTCCAGGGTTCGAAACCAGCTGTGGGCGATATGGAAACAGGCTTGCTTGCGTTGATTTTGATGGTATGAGACGTCGGTCATTCAGAAGCTATCGCAAACTACCCAACGCCAAAATTGCCCAGTATACCACAAACCGCAAAAAAAAAAAAAAATGCTGGGGTTGATTGCGAAATCCTATAAAGGACACACAACTCACTGTTGTTAGTTGCCAAACACTGCCAAATTCTGGATATGTCCAGGATTTAACAAAGAGTACAGAACATTTATTTTGTTAGCCTGTGTCCTACCAAAGTCTACAACTACTCGCTACAATCTTCCGGGCTCATTTTAGCACACACAAAGCCAGACTATTTTCAGGAACGAAGTGTCTTTAATGTCCCGTGCCCACCTTCGTGCTGGTCAACAACTGACATGTCTTTCAGTAAGCATGTATTTGATGACTGTTCTTTCTGAACCACTGCGGCGGTTACATAGTCACAGTTTTCCTGTTTCCGTGACTTGAAGCTGTGTTTGATCCAGGTTTCTTCCATTTCCATGCCTAGTAGACTGACTGTAGGTTTCATCTTCGTGATCCACGGCATTCCAAGACATTTTCTGCAACATTTGAGTTCAAAAGCCGCGGTAGTCCATGACTCACTTCCAGGTGTTTTCGCACAGGAAAGAGACATGTTTTCACACAGGAAAGAGACATGTTTTCACAATGTGTATTTTAATATGTTTTCTGGTGTTGTGTCATAGGCTCTTAATGTTGTAGAACTTCTGTGTTGCTATGGTCAGTCTTGTTCTGACTCCTCTTGAATAGTCTCATTTTGTTACTTATGGAGCCAAGGTGTTTAAATTTGTGACATTTTCAATTTCAACATCGTTGATTATAATGTTTGGTAGAAAGCGTCTCTGCTAGAAAATGGGCAAGCGATCTAATGGTAAGATGTATAACCAGACATACGCAAGATTGGGATTGAATGGATACAAGTAACTATCTGATTAATCTGGGCTCTAAAGAATATATTTACACGTTGAGTGTTAATTATTTTAAATATAAAAGTGTCCACTCTGCTTAAATTGACACCTCCAGCTTTTTAACTTCTGCGTGCTGATGATATTTGAATGAGTTTTGTTTTGAACGTAATTTACCTACTGTCTGTCTACACCAGAGCCGCACTTTTTTCATCCTCCGGCCGAAACATCCTACTTTTTCAGGGTACATGTTTTCCTGGTTAGCTTTCCCGTGCCCTTCAGTGTTTGATGACCAGCGTTTGAACATCAGTGTTGTCGCCAACATCTCAATTCAATACCGATAAGCCGTCACGAAACAATGGCCGTACCCTCACTGCGCTGTTTCAGTCTCCTTGTATTATTGTTCTCGCTGTGCTGTTTCACAATCTCCTTGTATTATTGTTCTCATTGTGCTGTTTCACAGTCTCCTTGTATTATTGTTCTCACTGTGCTGTTTCACAGTCTCCTTGTATTATAGTTGTCACTGCGCTGTTTCACAGTCTCCTTGTATTATTGTTCTCACTGCGCTGTTTCACAGTCTCCTTGTATTATTGTTCTCACTGTGCTGTTTCACAGTCTCCTTGTATTATTGTTCTCACTGTGCTGTTTTACAGTCTCCTTGTATTATTGTTCTCGCTGTGCTGTTTCACAATCTCCTTGTATTATTGTTCTCACTGCGCTGTTTCACAGTCTCCTTGTATTATTGTTCTCACTGCGCTGTTTCACAGTCTCCTTGTATTATTGTTCTCACTGTGCTGTTTCACAGTCTCCTTGTATTATTGTTCTCACTGCGCTGTTTCACAGTCTCCTTGTATTATTGTTCTCACTGCGCTGTTTCACAGTCTCCTTGTATTATTGTTCTCACTGTGCTGTTTCACAGTCTCCTTGTATTATTGTTCTCACTGTGCTGTTTCACAGTCTCCTTGTATTATTGTTCTCACTGTGCTGTTTCACAGTCTCCTTGTATTATTGTTCTCATTCTTGGGACATAATCCAATCACTTTTTTTTGGGGGGGGGGGGGGGGCCCTCGCTCGCTTTGAACTCAAGCGTAGTCAACACACGCTAGTTCTAGTAGCGCTGAACTGAATTTTGCGCGTACCAGTGTCCTTTACCATCAGACGAACCCACTCCGACTTCACCCACTCCTACATGTAATTTAGCAAGTCAAGGACGAGAAGTCAACATGTTAGTCCAGCTGACCGGTGTAGGGGCTTAACCCGCGTGATCTGTGGGAGGAATGAGCTAAAGTAACGACTGTGGGAGGAATGGGCTAAAGTAACGACTGTAGGAGGAATGAGTTAAAGTAACGACTGTAGGAGGAATGGGCTAAAGTACAGAAACATGTCAGGCAACAACTAGGACTATAACGTTTGAAATTAGCAGACCAAGGTTTGTAATACTATGACAAGGTCTGCAAGAGTGAGAACTGCCCCAGACGAAGTAAAGACAAAACTGAGCCGCTGTGGTTATTTCAGTAGTAACATATCAACGTATGGTGAGTCACTTGGTATAAAGTAACTGACTCTTTTACACACCTAAATGGACAATGGACATATGGTGCTAGACCCATCTTTTCCTAGACCAATCAGCACTCGGTGGATGGTGTGGTCGGTAACATGCCGGAGGACTTTACTTCCCAAGACATTTCCTGGAACCTATTTAGGTTTTGTCGGTCTAGGAGTCCAGATCAGTTTTAACACTTGCGAATCCACCTCAATGCGGATGAAACCCGTGACCAGCGGGCCGATAGGCCAGTGTCTAGCCACTATGCTACCGAAGCTGCCTGGCCTGCCACAGAATCAGTTAAACTATCTTTGGTACATACTAATCATATTTACCAGGTGAAGAGCAGATAAGTAATTCCTCAGTGTATATACCTGCTACAGAATCAGTTAAACTATCTTTGGTACATGCTAGAAATTGACTAGGTGAAAAGTAGATAATTCCTCCTTGTATATATTCCTTCTATGTATTTCAGACAGGACAGAGGCAATCAAACACGCTGGATAGTTCTGCCTGCATTTCGATAGCAACTGCGCTGTAAGACACCTAATCACTCGCCGCCTGAAAGTTGGCGATATTCACTGATCACAGAACGCATGCTTGTTCAATGCCAGCAAGGAGCTTCTGATGTTTCTGTCCTCATGACATTGTCGTTCTCCATGGAATAGACGGACTATGAATGGATAAGACCTGCTGATATACCCTCTAGCATACTGACACTGATAACCATAACAGTTTTCGTGTCGGCGAATAGCATGACGTTGGTGTCATAAATAACAGACATCATGACGGTTGGAGATTCAACTGTGAATCCGGTTCAGCATTTGCCAGAGCAGGTCGCCCAAGTAAGAAACCAGTTACATTTCTCCTCTTCTTCTTCTTTTATCTTTCATTTTCGCCAGTTACACTAGATAAGTTTAATGTGTATATTCTCGATCAGCTTTAGTTACCAGCAGTCCACTGCCAATATAACAAAAAATAATGTTGACTGAGTTGATTTCTAGCTTCACCTGTTAATGACTCCGCTATGAAATTCCACTTTTGACATGCATTGCATCCACAATTTTCCCACATCCCATTAAACTCGACAAAACCTGCCTATTCTCAGGCTGACCTTTCGCCTTTGAGCAACTACCCTTCATGAAATGGAATCTCGGCTATTCTTTAGATGTTTTTCACAACCTGTAGCCTATTATCATGGGCTTCTGATTACTCCAACTCAATCAGTAAGGTAACGTCATATGTAAGCTGAATATCTGCACTCATTGACCTTCTGACTGCCTTGCCCTTCAGCCTAACTAGTTTTATCTACTGTAGTAATTGTGTTGTCTACTGTAGTAATTGTGTTGTCTACTGTAGTAATTGTGTTGTCTACTGTAGTAATTGTGTTGTCTACTGTAGTAATTGTGTTGTCTACTGTAGTAATTGTGTTGTCTACTGTAGTAATTGTGTTGTCTACTGTAGTAATTGTGTTGTCTACTGTAGTAATTGTGTTGTCTACTGTAGTAATTGTGTTGTCTACTGTAGTAATTGTGTTGTCTACTGTAGTAATTGTGTTGTCTACTGTAGTAATTGTGTTGCCGACTGTAGTAATTATGTTGTCCGTGTACAAGTATTCAGTTAATTGAAACACAGAGAGTGGTATCAGGCGTAGAGAAAATAAGTGACATAATATATTTTGAAACTCAAATACACTAGAAACAAAAATTTGTTATTGTAAAACAATGTTAACATAAAATATGGTTATCCTCGAATACAGAGTTAACATAAGGTCCTTAAATACAATGTAAACACTGTATGCCTTACCCTGAAAATCAATATTAACATATATATTTTATATTTCATAAATGTTTAACATCAAGAATGTTTTAACCATAAAACGTTGTTAAAATATTGCTCTATCCCTAAATATCCCTAATAAAAAGATGTCAATTGAAACGAGAAAAAGAGTGTTGAGGGGATACATAGAGCCTGTTCTTTTGTATGGATGTGAAACTTGGACAATGAGCAGTCAAGCTGAAAAACATCTGATGGCTGCAGAAATGTGGTTTCTGAGGAAAATGCAAAGAATACCATGGACAGACAGAAAGACGAATGACCAAGTACTACAGGAGACAAATGAACATCGTAAACTGATTAGAGAAATTAGACGTAGGCAGTCAAAATTTTGTTTGGACATGTTATGAGAAGAAATGGATTGGAGAAATTGGTGACAACTGGCAAGATCGAAGGGAACAGACCGAGAGGAAAATACCTGGATGGCTTGGCCACATGGCATGGACGAGACAGGAACACTGAGCTGATCCACGACACTGGTGATCGAGTGAAATGGCGAGTCATGACCGCCCACGCTTTCCGACATGGCACATGATTGATTGATTGATCCCTAAATTCTTTAACATAAAATATGTTTAATTCACCAGTAGCAACGTTAACATCAAGTTTGTTTATCAACAAGCACGCCATTATTAAGTGGATCATCATGAAAATGACTTTTCTTTAGACTGGGAGTTTTTGGACTGAAAGATGCCAGCCACTCTGTGCTAGTAAATAGCATAGGACATGGGGGTTTGATGTGAGAGTGATGGCAGTCTGGGCGGTGCCAGAGTTATAAAATGTCATGGGATTGATTGCATTCATGTAAATCTTATTCTGTCTGTCCGTCTGTCTTTTAAGAATAGGATTGGATTGAAGTGTTTCACTTATAAATGAGAAAAAGCTGATAAATGGATGGATGGATTCAAACACAGACTCACGCGCGCGCACGCGCACACACACACACACACACACACACACACACACACACATACACACAATACAAAGGAAGAGAAAGAGTGAAAACGAGAGAGAGAACGAGAGAGAGAGAGAGAGAGAGAGAGAGCGAGAGAGAAAGGCGGGCTGAAAGAGATAGAGGAAATTAGAAGTAGAGTGAGACCGAGGGACGGAAGAAGGAAAAAAGATAGATAGATTAATTTAAATAAACAGCAATTTCAAACCCACCAGGTGCGGAAGGATATAATCAAGGCTTTCCCGCACTCCAAAAGAGTTGGAGGATATCTTCTAGGCCAAACGCTTGGTGTTGGCAGCTTCGCCAAGGTGAAAGAAGGCCTGCATCTGGTTACAGGAGAAAAGGTGAGTTGGCGCGTCCTTGTCGGTGCCAGTCCTGATATTAGTTCAGTATATGGCGCGTATGTTGTTTCTGTGTAACGTAAATAAACATATACACTACTGGCGGTGACATATTGACCACATCACACATAGACTGCTGATTAGTCAATACAAATATGGTACACACCATACTAAATGAGCCCTATGGCGCTGTAAAGAGTCCCGTATCGTTACTTTTTATATACAATGCTGAATATCATACATTTTCCAGTTGTCACAAGTTCTCATGACTCTATCGCCATACTGTCTGTTGTCCGGCTCCAGTTGGATAATGTTTCCTTGCATAATTCACACGAGTTAAACGTTAAAGCGTGGGGAGCCCAGACTTGGAAAGATATTATGATTTCAGCAAGGAGAGACATATAAGAGGACCCATCCGGAGTTGGGGTCTCCATCGCGAAAACCAGTCTGCCTGAAGCTCCTAGGGTGTGGGTTCTATTGCAGACTACCATTTTCTCAGAGTCTCCTGGGGTCGTCACTGGACGGGAATGTCTCGGCTCGAGCTCTGTGTGACGCTTTTGGCGGGCCGTCCTGCGGGAAGAGACCGAGCTATTTGGGTAAGACCAATTGCCATGAAGTCGGCTGTCTCGCCTTTAAACCCTTGTAAAATCCGAAGTACTTACCCTCAGCGTGTTACTGAACTATAAGCATATAATACTTGCAACATTCGTTGAGGGAGACCTTGCATTCCAGTTTCCCCGGATCACTATGAGGTCGACTGGGAATTAGCCATTCATCTATAGGAATTAAACGCGCAAAGACGCTGTGTTTTTCTAAAAGAAAGTTATTAGTGACAGCGGACAATTATATACAAGTACTAAACTGAAACTCATTTGTCCCAACAGCGGGAAATAGCTGACACAGACATTTCAAACCGGCCATGTGAAGGCCAGCATGGCTGAATGGATAAGAGGGCTCGTTCTTAAACACTCGGAGTGCTGATGCTGAGGTAGATGGTTGAACCCCTACACCGGACAGTTGGACTAAAATGTTGGTTGACTTCTCGGCTTTGACTTTGGGACTTAAATTACAAGTACCTCTGAAGTCAGAGTGTGTTCACCCGATGGTGAGCGACACTGGTAATAGGGAAAGCTAATCCACATGCAAAATTCAGTCCAACACTACAGGAAGTAGTGTGCTTGGACTAGGCTTGAGTTCAAAGAGAGCCAGTGCAAACATATAACCATCCATGTGGATGTGGATGTGGGTGTGGATGTGGATGTGGGTGTGGGTGACAAGGGGAAACTACATTATCTTTCCAAAAATAAATGTATGCTTTGCCGAGGACAGTTGTGTGGCATGATCATAGACTTCAACACTAATCTTTGGACTGACTAACATGGCCATCATAATCATTATTATTACATTTAAAATATCATCATCATCATCATCATCATCATCATCATCATCATCATCATCATCATCATCATCATCATCATCATCATCATCATCATCATCATCATCATCTTCATCATCATCTTCCACTTCTACCGTCAAGCGTCGTGGGGAGGATTAATTCGCGCTCCAGCTCCCCGTGGGCGGCACTGGATAGTGTCATTCCGTGTGATTGTACAATGTCTTTGATGTCGTCAATCCATTTTCTTCTTGGACGTCCTCGTGGTCTCTTCACAGATGATCTTTGATGTAAGGCCAGTGATGGTAGTTGATAGTGTTGCATTCTAACGACAAGGCCAAGCCACTTGATCTTCTGTCTTTCAATAAATGTGGCACAAGGTGTTGATCCCACAGTCTGTCTGATAACAGCATTTCTTACATGGTCTCGGATTGTTAAGTTGGCAGCTCTCCTCGGGCATCTCATCTCGCAGGTGTTGATTTTGCGAAAGTGTGATTTGGATAAAGTCCAAGTTTGAGATTGGTAGCATAGGATTGCTGTGAATATGCTGTTTATTATCTGTCGTTTTGCGGACATGGGTATATTTGGATGTTTAAGTAAGGGTGATAGTTGATATGTAAGTGCACTAGCTTTTTGACATCTGATTTCGATTTCTCTGTTAAATCTGCCATCTTCTGTGATCATACTTCCAAGATATTTGAATTCTTTAACTTGTTCCAGAGTTGTGCTACACATAGTGAACCAGGCGATCTGCTAACTTGCATCACTTCGGTTTTGGCTGTGTTTATACTCATATTGTATCTCCTGCATGTTGAACTCAGATTAGTAATATGATTTTGTAGACTGCCCTCATCGCTCTAAAACAGGCACTGATCGTCTGCAAACAGAAGTTCATTTATTTCCTGTGGGTCAGTTGTTTCATCTGGAGTAAAGTGTTCTAAATTTTCTGAATCTGTTCTGTCAAGACTTGCTTCTTTGGATGTTTAAAATATGACTGGTGAAAAGGTGAAGTATCGTTTGAACATCATAAATCCCTACGGCATAAATATGGAAACAGACGAATATTTCACGTAAACAATGTGCATAATATAAAATAACAATTCTAGCCGATATTGAACATGCTTGCATTTCTGCTGTTTGAAGTGAAAGTTTATGTCAACCAGACAGCTAGTGCAGTATTCTGCAGCGCTAGCGGCAACAGTTTCAACGATTCAGAACTGTTAAAATCAATGACGGTAAATGTGCGTCTGAAATAGCCAAACAAACGCTGGAATTTCCAGTGGAATGTTTATTCGCACACGTGACCACAGTTATTATTGTTACTAAAGTAATCGAGTTTGTATTCTACCCTTCATAGGACCGCTCACCGACTTGTCATTTGCTAACATCGATGAACAATACTGAATGAACCAAACATTCGAGCTTCTGTGGCAATAAGGTATACATATTATACCCCAGCAGCACACATACAAGTGCTTATTGAGTCTGTGTCTTCTTGGCTCCGTAAAACTGTTCACCTTCTTTAGAGTTAGGGCATCCATCGCTAACTCATAACGCAAAGGTTCAAAACTAACTAGGGCAATGTAATCTTAAGTGAAGACATTTGATAAGGACGGGTAGTTCCTATGATGTCATTCTGCCCACTCTCATCCTCTGTCTGCCTGTCTCTGTGTGAATCTTTCTCTGTCTCCCTTTGTCTTCATTTCTCTTTGCCTCCCTCTGATTCTTCGTTTCTATTTGGCCTCTACCCCTCTCACGTATTGTTAAACACGTCTTTATGGTTCTATCCTTCCTGCTTCACTTTCAAACACTTTGCTGGGGTGTTTCTATTCCCTTTCCCGTGTATTCTCTTTAAACGCTTACGTAGAAAATTTTACTCTCCTTGGCAGTGATGTTTTATATTCCAATTTCCATGTAATTGCTAAAACATTAATGGTAACTATGCATACCCTTCGCATCAAGCATTTGCTATTTATACGATGGCACTGATGAATGTTAAAAATGCCCTTATTTGCTGTGACGGTTTGAAAACAATAAGGAGGTGTCTTATACCGCTCTGTTATTGTGTTTATAATATCAAATACGTTACTTAGATGTTTCTGCAACAAAGTTCAACCGACTTTCGTCCCTAGGTGGCGGTGAAAATCATCGACAAGAAGCGAGCTAAGACCGACAACTATGTTCGTAAAAACCTTCGTCGGGAGGGCAAGCTGCTTCAGCTGATCAGACACCCCAACGTTGTATCTCTGCTAGAGGTCATGGAGACGGATAACTCGTATTACCTCGTCACGGAAATGTGCCGGTGAGTCGAACCGTTACGTCTGTATCATCATAATCATCAAGTGTCATTTTAGGCATTTAAGATACAGTGAGTCTTCACTCAGCGCCCCGTGTTTTAACTGCCCACTAATACAGGATTATTTCAATCCATCCCTGAATGTAGTCCAATAAATGTCATACTACAGGTTGACTAATGTATCTCCACAATTTCCTGTTTCTCTCTTACATGCTTCCCCTCCTTCATATTTACATTTCTCAATGAGGAGCTCTGTCTATTTACATGGCACGAAGTACTGGTGTCTAACCTTCATCTAATTCACTAATGTTGTCTTCTACCCAAGTCGTGGTAGGGCAGTTTTGTATGTTCTACCCGACCTCAAGACTTTCCCAAGCAGAGAGGAGAAATCTGGCCTACAAGAGCGACCCTTCGATACACACTCTGGGGGAAATCTGACCCACAAGAGCGACCCTTCGAGACATACTATGGGGAAATATGGCCCACAAGAGCGACCCTTCGAGACACACTCTGGGAAAATCTGGCCTACAAGAGCGACCCTTCGAGACACACTATGGGGAAACTGGCCCACAAGAGCGACCCGTCGAGACACATTCTGGGAAATCTGGCCCACATGAGCGACCCTTCGAGACACACTCTGGGGAAGCGAACCGCTGTGTTCCTGATTCGTGCTAGAATAAAATATATAGCAAACGTTGATCGTTGAAGAAGACGTTTTTCTGATACTTCACTTTATTCTGCTTGTCAGATATTCCTTCTATTAATTTTTCACATTATTTTACCAACTTTGAATATACCGTTGTGGACGTTCATTTGTATTTCTCTTGATATCCCAGGGGCGGAGATCTCATGGAGTATATCAGTGCAAGGAAGAGGCTGCCAGAGGCACAGGTGGCAACATTCATCAGACAGATCATCTCGGCGGTGGACTATCTTCATCGTATGGGCATCATTCACAGGTAACGTTTCGAAATATTTGCTTTCTTCTTTGCCGATATTTAAATTTCATCCTTTAGTTTGTGTGTGCTGATAAAGAGGCGGCGGCGTAGAGAGTATTCCCTATAAAAGGAGAATATGGCAACCCTTTCTCTCCATTAGTCTTCAAAACACTCTTAGACGATGTGGAGAATCTGTTTATTCCCCCCCCCCCCCCCACCCCACCCCCACAAACAGGGTACATGAAACCAAGTGATCATATGGTGGACTGAACTTGAAAACAGCTGACAGATAGCTGTTGGTTATGTCTCAAGTTCGCGATGATAGAAAGACGATCTCTCAAAAGACAATGGCTGTGGTCACCAACCATCATTCATGGTCAGAACGAAGAAGGAAAGAAAAGACAGACTACCTTCTTTACAGACGCCTACGTACCACTCTGTTAAACTGAACTAGTCTGTGTTAGTGTACAGAACATATTTTCTCCATCACATATGCCAACAGTTGATAGCCTGGCGGTGTGTTCTCTATTGTTTGTGTTCAGTGGTGCAAGATCACTCCCTTGCAGATAAAGCTTTCAGCGTGCGAAGATTGTCCTCCACGTTCACAAAGTCTCTACAATCTTTTCCTTGTTTCTTGCAGTAAGAATCTCTGGCACTAATTTTGCCATTCTGAGTTTACTCCTGGCGGATGCTGGTCATATATCCTACCCCTAATAAGAACCCCCCTTGCGTTGATTTTCACAATGGTATGTGCGTCGGCATTTCAGAAAATCATGCCAAATATTGAACGAAAAATTGCTTAGGAATAGGAAATAACAAACACAAAAAAATGATGGTGTTGACTGTCATGTGAAGCACATGTAATGGACTTTTATCTAATGATTCAGTGAGTTGGTAAGCCTAGGTAGTACTGTATGTCTAAGTGACTTATCCCTGACTTATCACCTCGCACTTTCATACAGCATGAGTAGTAAATTGACGTTTATTTGCCATTAACTCTTAGAGGACATATTGTTTTGATAGAGTCTTTTCTCTCTAAGTTTTAATATGGTAAATTTGTATAATTCACTCTTTCCGAGTTTTTCAAGTAAATTGACGTTTATTTGCCATTAACTCTTAGAGGACATATTGTTTTGATAGAGGCTTTTCTCTCTAAGTTTTAATATGGTAAATTTGTATAATTCACTCTTTCCGAGTTTTTCAAGTTCACAATGACGTCATAAGAGAATGTTTACACAGTATAGCTAGGACAACAGGACACTGCAAATAAAGAAAGAGCAGTTATCAGATATTGAAGGCTTGTAAATATCAGCCCCAAGGTCTGGGTTCTCGACCTTTCAGTGTTAAAGAGTAACTAACGGGTTGATTTACAGGTAGTACTGCAGCTACCATTACCTTCTCAGAACAGAATATAAAATCAATTTTATGAAGCTAAGGTCACTCTCGGAGCCGTACTGTGCTGATCGGTACAAATCGCAAAGCTGCTAGATGGAACCTGAATCACTGTTTTGTAACCGCCCACATTAACTTCACGACTAAGAATAGACAAACTTTGATACGCTCTGCTGTCTGTGTGTGAATCAAAGCTATCGCCAGATACCCAGTCTATTCAAATTGCTGCAGTGTGAATGATCATATACACTCATCATAATGTAGCATAATTCATTTCTGAATGAATGTTCCAGGCCACTGCTCGCTGGATAGGGAGACACTCTTCGTGAATATTTTACTACATAATATATCAGACACAGTTTGTCCTAACTTCAGATTATTGTACGCACTTATAGCAATATATATATATCCATTAATTGGGGACAGAGAGATACCCTCTAAATTAATCTGACAGAGTCAATATTTCATCCTGTTGGAGTATGGCATTATACTTCTGCTATTTTATGTTCGTGATCGAATCTTATCATCTGCTTTAATTCGTAAATAACTGGCGTCTTATTTTATGTACATGCGAGACTATTCTACTCTCGTAGCACTTATGTACTGGTAGGTCTTGAATACTGGATAATGTAGTTTGAAAATAGAAACACTGCTGCCGCAACATGAATAGCTGCTATTGCTTCCACCACCACCACCACCACCACCACCACCACCACCACCACCACCACCACCACCACCACCACCACCACCACCACCACCACCACCACCACCACCACCACCACCACGACTCTAAAGTTACTAGTACTCTAAATTACTACCATGAACTGCTCCTCTAAAGTTACTAGTACTCTAAATTACTACCATGAACTGCTCCTCTAAAGTTACTAGTACTCTAAATTACTACCATGAACTGCTCCTCTAAAGTTACTAGTACTCTAAATTACTACCATGAACTGCTCCTCTAAAGTTACTAGTACTCTAAATTACTACCATGAACTGCTCCTCTAAAGTTACTAGTACTCTAAATTACTACCATGAACTGCTCCTCTAAAGTTACTAGTACTCTAAATTACTACCATGAACTGCTCCTCTAAAGTTACTAGTACTCTAAATTACTACCATGAACTGCTCCTCTAAAGTTACTAGTACTCTAAATTACTACCATGAACTGCTCCTCTAAAGTTACTAGTACTCTAAATTACTACCATGAACTGCTCCTCTAAAGTTACTAGTACTCTAAATTACTACCATGAACTGCTCCTCTAAAGTTACTAGTACTCTAAATTAGAGTATGGGAGTATGGGCGTGGGAGAGAAATGGGAGTCTCTGTGGCGAAGTGGTCAAGCCGTTTGACTCGTGCTCAGAAGGTTGTGGGTTCGATTCCGGGCCGCACCCTTCGGTTTACGAGTTAAATGTTTCGGAGACTCCTGTGGGTCGTCGCTAAAAGCTACGGAGTTCGTGCTTTGTGCGACGCTTTCCGTGCTGCGGAAAGAGACCGAGCCATATGGGATAAAACCCGGTGCAACCCTGTCGACTTTTAAGCGACTTTTTTTTTTGTACTCTAAATTACTACCATGAACTGATCCTCTAAAGTTACTAATACTCTAAATTACTACCATGAACTGTACTTCTAAAGTTACTAGTACTCTAAATTCCTACCATGAACTGTGCCTCTAAAGTTACTAGTACTGTAAATTACTGCCATGAACTGTGCTAGTTACTAGTACTCTAAATTACTACCATGAACTGTGCTTCTAAAGTTACCAGTACTCTTAAATTACTACCATGAACTGTTCCTCTAAAGTTACTAGTACTCTAAATTACTGCGATGAACTTTTACTCTATAAAGTTATTAGCACACAGCGCTGTGGCGAAGAACATACGAACGCGATTCGTAACCACGTACGAAACACAGCTGCGGGAGATTTTAATGTAGACCGCTTAGCGCTGGTTTTCATTCAGTTGAATGAGTGGTGGTCGTTCAGAAAGCAATGGCAAACTACTGAACGTACACTTGCCAAAAAATAACAAAAAGCTAAAAAAATGCTAGGGTTGAATGCGACCTCCTGTAAAGGATCTGCAACTAACTTAACTCTAAAACTACTAGTACTCTGAGTTGCTGCCATGAATTGTCTCTCAAGTTGCTGTTACCCGCATTAAAACCTGTCAGAGCACTTTCCTGACGAGAGAAATCAGCAGAAAGTACACCTTACGTGATCAATACAGAAGCATTAATTTAATGTTTCTGTAGGCTCGTCATTATTTACATTTTGCTGATGGCATAGATAACATTTTGTTCAATGGGATTCAACCAATCACGACACCACACCGTTTTTGTCTTATGTCGGATGATTAAACAAGTGATTACAAACGCCGCATGTGGTATCTGGTCCCGGAACACACACACACGAGAATCCCCAGATGTTAACTCTCAGAGTGCGCATTAGAAGGTCACACGTTTACAGCCTTTTATGGAGTTAATGCAAGAGATGTAACTTCTATTGTTTCCGTCTCGGCAACAGATTATACAGATATTTCTGGAATAAACTCTGACATGTCTTATACAGACAAGCACCTTTTTAAAATTGGACGAAATACAATTGGACATTTTAGTAATATAGAGTGCCAACAAATGACTTTCCTTGAATGTCAAGAAAACAAAAAACAATGGTTATATCAAAGAAAATTGTGAGATAATAAAAGATAAAATAGTTAATTAAGTTGATACGTGTGAATACCTAGTTGCAATTATAACATCAGACGACAGATGCATGACAGAAGTTATAGGCAGAATAGGTCAAGCATTAGCTGCATTTCAGAAAAAAAAAAAAAAAAAGAAATGTCGTATGCAATAAGTCGCTATCATTGAATGTAAGAAAAAGAGTACCGAAATGTTACATTGAACCTGTTTTGTTGTATGACAGTAAATGGTGGAACGTGAATGAACAAATTATAGAGAACTTGAAACCAACGGAGTTGTGGTTCTTAAGACGAATGCTGCGAATACAGAGTAACAAACAATGACAGGCTAATGAACATTGTATACAACTATAAAACAGAGATAAACATCATTCTTTGGTCATGTGATGAGGATAGAGGCATTGAAGAATATCGTGACAACTGCAAAGATCAGCGGGAAAAGAGACAGAGGCAGAACCAAAAGAGATCATGCTGCATTGACTGAGATAGTGGTATGGAAGAATATCATCAGTAGAGTTGATCCAGGGGACCTCCCCCGATGTGTCTCCACCTTGACGTGGTGGGGGAGCTTGCGTGTCCCATCGACCCCATTTTGCTTGCCGATGGGTGAAAAATTACATATCGGACAGCTTATGGGATAGGGACCAGACTAAGAGAGACACAACCTGCTGCTCTGCAGGTATAGACTGAGGATAGCAGTCAAAATTTAAATCAGGTGCACGAAGGCAGAATTTCTTGGTTCGGACAAAACTCTTAAGGCTCCCTGTCGAGGGCTGTGGCTGAACGCCTCTAAGCCACAAACCCTCGGATCTGAGAGCCAGGCCGATACCCGTCTACCGGAAAATAGAAACGTGATACTGAGCAAGCTACATGCTCAGGTCTGATACATGTTCGAAGGCTCTCAGCTGGGGGATATGAGGGATTCCCGGATGAGAGGGCCAGACCGTTTCCCGTTCACTGCTGCACGAAGGTAAGGTGCTGAGCCGGCAGCACATGTAGCCTACCTCGTGAGCGAGTACAAAAAAGAAAGAAAAGTGCCCCAGTCGAAGGGCGTGGTTACGGAAACTCTGTATCTAACTCATAGAGAGTGTAGATATAAGTGGAAGAACGTCTCAACGCAAAATGGAACGCACGGCGAGCGTACCTATTGCGTGGGTTGAAGTCACAAGCAAAAGCTTACCGAGTGGATGTCGCCCGCAATCTGACCGCTCCTGGTGTGTGCTTGAGCGATCAGTGGCAAGCGGGATGCTCAACACATGGAAGTGAGGAACAAAAGCAGCCATGAGCAGGACGTGGAAACTCCTTGGGTGAGCCCAGTCTCAGAGCAATATGTGCCGGCTCTGCAATTATGGAAGCCTCCTCGGATAGGGAGATGATGCCCATGGTCTGCCCCCGCCTTCCCTTGAGGGCCGTCCGCGATATCGTTGATCGTTCTATCTTGACCAGCTGAGATGTGGGTGACATTACAACAGTCTGACGTGTCTCGAAACCAGAGGAAGGCTAACCTCACTAAAAAATGCCCGCCAGAAGTCGGAAGTGTCGGCCTACGGGTGGCAAACTAAAAATTGACACTACGCAATTACGTCCGAGTGAAATGTCTCGCCCGAATGTCTCTCGTGCTAGGAACAGCTCTGACTACCTAGTTTCCGAATGCCGCTCTTGTTCGGAACAGCTCTGACTAGGTAGTTTCCGAATGTCTGTCGTGCCTGGAACAGCTCTGATGGGCGCAACGACAAGCACATGTCCGAAAACTCGCTGAGTGGATGCCGTCTGCGAACATGTCTGGTTTGTGCGGGAATGGCCCGGGGAAAACAAAATGACCAATATATTGAAGTGAGGATTTAAAGCAGCCATGAGCAGGACGTGACGATTTCCCTCGGTGAGCCCAGATCCAGGGCGTTATGTGTCGGCCCTGCAACTATGGAAGCAACCTTGGATGGCGGAAAATGCTATGGACTGTCCCTGCCTTCCTTTGAGGGATGACCATTGTCTTCGACCGTTCAACCTTGGCCAGCATGGTTGTAGATGGCACCACAAAAGTGAGAGTCTCCCAGGTATGCTACCTGGTCAAAAAAGCACGCTAAAGTCGATGTGTTGGCCTACGGGTTTCGGCCCAAGGGCGCATAACAGACACACCGCAATCACATCTGAAAAAACACTCCGGATGAACGAAAAGAAGAAGAAGAAGATCCAGGGGACTACGGGTCGAGATCTATGGAGAGACTTGAACGTTTACACTAACTGGCACCGTTATGATGGTGATATTTCGAGTATTAATATAGCCAGACGGCAATGTTTTTAATTTTTACCCGATAAATGTCATCGAATGTTTAAAGTGCTCCAGATAAAGGACAGAAGCAACACACTCATTACACAGATGATGACAACTGCCCGCAGCCGATCCACAAATCACGATGTGAAAGGTTTTTAACAGCATTGCTACTAATTTCTCCGGACCACGACATCACTTAGATAAGACATATACGAACTAGAATTACTGAGCTCATGGGAATAATTCACGAGTTATTCATCATGGTAACATACATCATATCAGTAATGAACAAAGGTCAAGCAGCTCTTAGACAACGATACGTCAAGAATCTCAACCACAATGAGATGAGACAACAGCCAATGTTAACAGATAGGACACTTCTTAGTGCTTTCTGTGGTAACCAAGGCAAATATGATTATTGCTTGATGCACAAAGAAGTATACGCTTAGGTCTTTATTCTGTCACAGATAAATAATTGATACATAACTCATTATATTGGATTTGTTAATTTAGTTCCTTCTATCCACTGATGACAATAAGCAGATAAGCTGAGAAACATCTAATAACACTGGACATGGGGTTTCTGATGAAAATGTTGAGACAGAAAAATCAATGAGCAAATCCAACAACACTCAAATGAAAATCGTAAAGTGATTAGAGAAATTAGGCGAAGACAGTCCATATCGTTTAGTGACAGTGGAGAATTTAGTGTTTAGTGACAACTGGCAAGATACATGAGAAAAGATCAAGGAGAAAAGCAGAGAGATAAATGCCAGGATGATTTGGCTGCACGGTGTAAACGGGTCAAGAACACACACCTAAACCAAGACTGGTGGTCATGTGAAGTGGCCAACCATGTAGTTCCTTCAGACTTTGGCCGCTTTACCTCATTTAATGACCACAAGCCACTGGCAGTGCCAACATCCCGGTAGTTGGGTGAAGTATTCACTCTTAAATACTGACATTCTGGTAGTTGGGTGAAGTATTCACTCTTAAATACTGACATTCTGGTAGTTGGGTGAAGTATTCACTCTTAAATACTGACATTCTGGTAGTTGGGTAAAGTATTCACTCTTAAATACTGAAAAACCGATGTAGCGGCCATATTATCATGAGCTGGTGATGGGATAACCTAAACTAAACAAATTGTTTCGTTTCGCTTTCTTCTTCTTAAGTCCATGCCCTGTGGTGATCATGTCTGTTCACAACCGATATTTCGTGTACTGCCAATCATTTCTAAAACTGATGTTCCTTCATGCCATGATGTCCAATTGTCCTACATCTTCTCTCTCTCCTGACCCCCTCCAGCCCTCTCACCCCCCCCCCCCCTTTCCAAGTTTCCCACTGTGACTAAGTACTCCAGCTTCCTACTTCTCACGACATCCCCAAAGAATGTGGGCTTCTTCTGATGTCACTTTGTGAGTTTACTTCTGATGTCACTTTGTGAGTTTACTTCTGATATCACTTTGTGAGTTTACTTCTGATGTCACTTTGTGAGTTTACTTCTGTCAAGATACCTTCATTAGTCTTTCTATCCGTCCAGTGTTCTCATCATTCTTGTATAAAACCACATCCCACAGCTTCCATATCATTGTTTCGCTTTGCTTCAATGTAAATATTAAATATGCCATTTGTTACCGCTTGTAATGCTAAACGGATAGTGTGAGTTGTTTTTTGTTTGCGCTCGCTCGCTTTGAACTCAAGCGTAGTCCATACACACTATTTATAGTAGTGATGGACTGAATTTTGTGTGTGGATTAGCTTTCCCTATTAACAGTGTCCCTCGTCATCACGCGAACCCACTCCAACTTCAGAAGTACTTGTAATTTAAATCCCCTAGTCAAGGTCGACAGGTCAACATTTTAGTCCAGCTGTCAGGTGTAGGGGTTGAACCGCTTACCTCGGCATCAGCACAACGAGACAGGAACACGGAGCTGATCGACGACTCTGGTGATCGAGTGAGACGGCAAAACATGACCGCACACGCTTATCGGCATGGCACATGATGGATGGATGGATGTCCGGTGTAGGGGTTGAACCGCTTACCTCGGCATCAGCACAATGAATGTTTAAGAACACGCGTTCTTACCCATTCGGCCATGCAGACCTGCAGTGTGAGTTTGAAGACCATAGAAATAATGAGCTCGTAATCTTTACTGGTATGTTAAATCTCAGATGGAAAAATTCTGCACTAAATCCTTACGTTCTGTAAGAGTTACAAGTCAGCTGTGACTCGTTCAAACTTCATGTTTCACAAAAAAGTAGCCTGTTGGAGGCTGACAAACGTGCAGATGAACATGTTGATATAATATTGGTTGACACATGTAAACATTTTTATCCTGAGGCAGAATGTGTTTTAATACGGTGGTTATTGAGCTACAGTAAAACTGCTCATACAGAAAGAGTTAATGTAATTACTGAATGAGACTGTAAAAGTGGATTCAACGTTTACATTGCTCTTAGCAATCTGCTTTCAGAATATGCCCACAACTGAAAGCACCGATTTATCATTTCAACATATTTTCATAATCGATAACCATGTTGGTAATTTAATTCACTTGGTGTTTAACTTCAGCAGCCCTGTCTTTACCTTTATTAACTGAGTAGAATAACAAATACCTTTCCTCGGCCGTACCAGCTTTAATGCAGGCAGTCGTGCTATCTTTCCCCGCCCGCTCCAGCTTTAATGCAGGCAGTCGTGTCATCTTTCCTTGGCCTCTCCAGTTTTAATGCAGGCAGTCGTGTCATCTTTCCTTGGCCTCTCCAGTTTTAATGCAGGCAGTAGTGTCATCTTTCCTTGGCCTCTCCAGTTTTAATGCAGGCAGTCGTGTCATCTTTCCTTGGCCTCTCCAGTTTTAATGCAGGCAGTCGTGTCATCTTTCCTTGGCCTCTCCAGTTTTAATGCAGGCAGTAGTGTCATCTTTCCTTGGCCTCTCCAGTTTTAATGCAGGCAGTAGTGTCATCATTCCCCAGCTGCTGCAACTTTAATGCAGGCAGTAGTGTCATCTTTCCCCGGCCGCTCCAGCTTTAGAGCAGGCAGTCGTGTCATCTTTCCTTGGCCTCTCCAGTTTTAATGCAGGCAGTCGTGTCATCATTCCCCAGCTGCTGCAACTTTAATGCAGGCAGTAGTGTCATCTTTCCCCGGCCGCTCCAGCTTTAGAGCAGGCAGTCGTGTCATCTTTCCTTGGCCTCTCCAGTTTTAATGCAGGCAGTCGTGTCATCATTCCCCAGCTGCTCCAACTTTAATGCAGGCAGTAGTGTCATCTTTCCCCGGCCGCTCCAGCTTTAGAGCAGGCAGTCGTGTCATCTTTCCTTGGCCTCTCCAGTTTTAATGCAGGCAGTCGTGTCATCTTTCCTTGGCCTCTCCAGTTTTAATGCAGGCAGTCGTGTCATCTTTCCTTGGCCTCTCCAGTTTTAATGCAGGCAGTCGTGTCATCTTTCCTTGGCCTCTCCAGTTTTAATGCAGGCAGTCGTGTCATCTTTCCTTGGCCTCTCCAGTTTTAATGCAGGCAGTCGTGCTATCTTTCCCCGCCCGCTCCAGCTTTAATGCAGGCAGTCGTGTCATCTTTCCTTGGCCTCTCCAGTTTTAATGCAGGCAGTCGTGTCATCTTTCCTTGGCCTCTCCAGTTTTAATGCAGGCAGTCGTGTCATCATTCCCCAGCTGCTCCAACTTTAATGCAGGCAGTAGTGTCATCTTTCCCCGGCCGCTCCAGCTTTAGAGCAGGCAGTCGTGTCATCTTTCCTTGGCCTCTCCAGTTTTAATGCAGGCAGTAGTGTCATCATTCCCCAGCTGCTCCAACTTTAATGCAGGCAGTAGTGTCATCTTTCCCCGGCCGCTCCAGCTTTAGAGCAGGCAGTCGTGTCATCTTTCCTTGGCCTCTCCAGTTTTAATGCAGGCAGTCGTGTCATCATTCCCCAGCTGCTGCAACTTTAATGCAGGCAGTAGTGTCATCTTTCCCCGGCCGCTCCAGCTTTAGAGCAGGCAGTCGTGTCATCTTTCCTTGGCCTCTCCAGTTTTAATGCAGGCAGTCGTGTCATCATTCCCCAGCTGCTGCAACTTTAATGCAGGCAGTAGTGTCATCTTTCCCCGACCGCTCCAGCTTTAGAGCAGGCAGTCGTGTCATCTTTCCTTGGCCTCTCCAGTTTTAATGCAGGCAGTCGTGTCATCATTCCCCAGCTGCTGCAACTTTAATGCAGGCAGTAGTGTCATCTTTCCCCGGCCGCTCCAGCTTTAGAGCAGGCAGTCGTGTCATCTTTCCTTGGCCTCTCCAGTTTTAATGCAGGCAGTCGTGTCATCATTCCCCAGCTGCTGCAACTTTAATGCAGGCAGTAGTGTCATCTTTCCCCGGCCGCTCCAGCTTTAGAGCAGGCAGTCGTGTCATCTTTCCTTGGCCTCTCCAGTTTTAATGCAGGCAGTCGTGTCATCATTCCCCAGCTGCTCCAACTTTAATGCAGGCAGTAATGTCATCTTTCCCCGGCCTCTCCAGCTTTAGAGCAGGCAGTCGTGTCATCTTTCCTTGGCCTCTCCAGTTTTAATGCAGGCAGTCGTGTCATCATTCCCCAGCTGCTCCAACTTTAATGCAGGCAGTAGTGTCATCTTTCCCCGGCCGCTCCAGCTTTAGAGCAGGCAGTCGTGTCATCTTTCCTTGGCCTCTCCAGCTTTAGAGCAGGCAGTCGTGTCATCTTTCCTTGGCCGCTCCAACTTTAATGCAGGCAGTCGTGTCATCTTTACTCGGCCGCTCCAGCTTTAATTTAGACAGGCGAATGAACAAACATTGCCACTGCCTGGTCTGGTGGACGGTCTACCCGTAATTAAACGGACTCAGCTGACAGGGAGCTATGCTAATAGTGTCATTAGCGCGATGGGACGAGGGTTCGACTCCTGAGTTCGTCAGCGATTTCGCAAAGTGAGGGGAAATACTGGCCAACTATTCTATTCAAGCTAGTACCCTTGCCATCAAAACAGTGGTCCAGGGATGACTCCCTTTCATAGCGGGATTCTCTGGGTCAGCACAGCCGTGAGGTGGTCATTCTGAGGGTAGTTTTGAAAAAGTAAAGTCGCTGGCCGTAAGAGTGATCACTTTACCTGCGGTGTATCTGTTGTTTGGTCACAGTAACATAGGTCTAACACCGTGCGCTGCCTCCCTCATGCCATAGACAACTTTAGCTCCACAATCCGAACCAATCATGAACAAGTCTACACCGGGTTTGGCGTGGGTTGTTTGAGTGTCTAAGCTCCACTGGGAGATGGAAGGCTGGAGGAGAGGAAGAAACACTCCATCTGTTGTGAGAAACAGGCCACAGACGGGTGTGACCCGCGTGCAATGACGCGGATTCTAGTCTATCAATTAATCATCAAGTTAACACGGTGTTCTTCCAGCATTGGCGGTAATGAGATTTAGTTTGATCTAACACTGATTTGATAATTGTAGTTTTCAACCGGAGACATTCGGTAAATACTAGAATATTTACAATTGTGTCTTCACTTCCAAACTGATGTAAATATATGCACATAAATACCGATCAAAAGTCAAAACAAAGGTCTTAGTCTGAATGACTGAGAAACAGAAGTAATGAGTATTACAAAGAACAAACAACATGTTTTTCCAAATACAACATCAGTGTATATAGAACCAATCTGACGCAAGTCAATGCATTTAAGTATGTGGGTACTTCAATGCCAGCGGATGGAAGATGTGCTAGAGAAGTTACAAGTTGAACAGTCCAAGCAAAACAGTATGTAACAGATTCACTGCCGTAGGATACTATATCGCCAAATGTTACCCTCCAATTGAACAGAAAGATGATATACCGCCATACTAGAGTAATCGTATTAATTTTGTTTTCTTTCTATCGTCCCTAATTTTAATGCACAGTTAACGGAAATTTACATTTAATTTTTTTTGCGCTCGCTCGCTTTGAACTCAAGCGTAGTTCATACACACTTTTTATAGTGTTATGGACTGGATTTTGCATGTGGATTAGCTTTCCCTATTAACAGTGTCCCTCGCCACCACGCGAACCCACTCCGACTTCAGAGGTACTTGTAATTTACGTCCCCAAACCAATGACGATAAATCAACACTTTAGTCCAACTGTCCGGTGTAGGGGTTGAAACCCTTACCTCGGCATTAGCACACCGGATGTTTAAGAACACGCGTTCTTATCCATTCGGCCACGCTGATCTAAATGTACATGATAATACTTGTTCATGCGATTGTGCACCATGTTTGGTCCAAACCCAACTTTTGTTTGGCACTGAATCAGTTAAACAGATTCAGAATATTCCCTGCACTATATATTTGGCAATCAATGTGAGAAAAAGTGTTCTTAAAGGCTACATCAAATCAATCCTGATGTACGGAAGCGAATGATGGACAATTAGCAGACAAGTGGGGAATTATGTAGAAGCTGCAGAGATGTGGTTTTATGGAAGAATGGTGAGATCACCATGATAGGATAGAACGGGCAATGAAGACAGCAGGAAGGAAGTGAACTCATAAACAGATCTGGTTACTGGCATCAGAAGACAGTCAGCATGCTGTGGGCATGTCATGAACAGGGGACAACTAAAGTATGTCATGACAACGGGACAGTTAGAGGGGAGGAGAGGCAGGGGGAGACCAAGAGAGAAGATGCTGGACAGTTTGATATATCGTGGCACGGGGGAACATTAGTCACCTAAATGATTGGCAGTACATGATACAGGAGGCTGTGGACAAAACTGATCACAGCAAGGACTAGAATAAGAAGAAATAACAATCACTGGAGATCCCTTAGTTCATGGAAATAACTATTATCTAGTGTCGCTTCTCATTTCTTTTGCCTTCTATGAGTGATTAGCATCTGGAAAGGAATTGCTCATCGACATAAGTATCCCTAACACGTAACGTAGTTTTAACTTATTAACTAGCAGATTAAAGCACACACTGCCATAAAACGAGTTTTCATACATCTTCCATCCAGAGGTATTTTTATAAACACATTTATAAATGTACATTTTCAGCAGATTTTTGTGAGGTCGAAAAATGGGGATAAATGATAGCGTAGCAACATGTTTTGGTCATAACTGTATGTTTAATACCACGTCGGTCGCCGTCAACTTCCCCCAAATATTTCTGGTACCAATTTCTATAAGGTTGGGTTAATCTGGAGCCATCTGGCCAGAACAATTTCTATCTCAAGGATTTGAACTCAGAATCACTGGATCGACAGATGAGTGCTCTAGCTACTGGGCGACCTAACATCATTAACTATTAGTGTACCACGCACTATTTGATCTGGGATATAAGACGCTTCTTGAATGCAGGGTTAGTTGATTGAATATCCCCTGGAAGACTGAGGTTTACCTCTTAAGTGCGGTCCGGTAACGCCCAAGTCATGTTGAGTCATGAACAGCGCTTGCATCTGTCGGAATGAATTAGTGAGACTGTCCCCCAGAGTCCGTACCGAAGTATAATTACTGCGAGGACTGTGTTCCATACTTTCCTGCTCCTAACATGCTAAGAACCCAGTCGGGTGTGCACAACTGATTGGGAGCCCAGTCTATAAAGGAGATAATACAGCGTTAATTAGGTGATGTTACACACAACGTGAATTTAAGTGTCTGTCACGTTCGACTTGAATTAGGGGATATACACAATAGATTACGCAACGACATGTATACACAATTCAAGATTGGTGACTCAGCCATGTGCACGTGTGGTTTGGCGTCGCAGACAGCAGAGCACATACTCCAGGACTGCCAAAACTACAACATATCCAGGCGAACCTGCTGGCCTAGAGAGACAACAGTGGAAGATAAACTCTATGGACCGCTAAGTGAACTAAAAAATACTGTTAGATTCATACAAGAGACAACATTGCAGTTATAGACATATTTCAAGCGAACGAAAGAAGAAGAAGAAGAATGGGCTATACCATGTATAACTTGATTTAGGTTATATAACTGACAATTTGAATGAGAGAATACAGTATATCGTTCACTACTTGAAACAGAGGGTATGTTTCGTTTAGTCGACGGATCAACATCACGGCACACGGGTGTAACCCATAAGTGATCCGTTCTACTCCTAATCCAAGCCTGAGTTCGGAGAATCTCAGCTCAGTGCACGAGCTCCGTAGCACCGGCGAGGCTCCTGAAATACTTTGGGTAGATTTTTAACTCGAAATTTTGTCCGGGCAGCGCCGTTAGGCTTCTCTTTCTCGATTTCCAACTGCCAAGGGATTTTTTTACATGCGCAACTATACACACGGACGTCCGATCTCACTACCCAGAGACCAGGGGAAATTTTTGGTACTAGAAGTCCATGAGAAAAAATCCCGGCCCTCACCGGGGCTTGAACCCGGGACCTCCAGCACTCGAGGCGGAAACCCTCGTATACCCTCATTGTAGCCGAATCCAAATATTATCATAGCCTCTTCTGCATGGCGTGCATTCACCGATGAGCTACAGTTGAACACAGCTTTAACAACCTATCATGTCAGAGCCGTGAACCAGCAATGGACAATGCGCTGCTTTACTGCCACAGAGTTGGGGTTGAATCACAGTTGAGTATGTCCTATTTGACCAGAGAAGGCTTGGGTGAGCCCTGTTTAGTCAAAAAGATACAAGAGATATTTCTTGGGAGGGAAATCGGCGAGGAAATGAACTGGTTCATCTGCGACTAACAAACACCTTATGTTCAACCTGAATACGTCAATGTGTGGGAGCCGTGATAGCCCAATGGCTAACACGCTTACCTGCAGGCGAGATGGTCAAACGTTCAAATCCCCATACATGCGGGCGTCTTACAAATTGACCTCGGCTTCCAAGTCGACCCAGCCTAAAATAAGCACCAGGAAATGTTCTGGGGGGTGAAGGTGGCCGGCTTGATATTGACTACAACCCCCATTGGATGCTGATTGGTCTTTAACGTTATGGGGCTAGAAACCTATTCCAAATATGCCTCAAGGCGCGGGGAAAAGGCCCTGTACGTTTAACAAATGCCTCTATCAAGTGGTATTATCTACCTTGATTACCTAGACTGTGCAAGGAGTAAAACTAATGTGCTGTGTTTAAGAGTTCCATGAACTCCTGCAAGTCTGAATACTGTATGAGGCCGGCACCGTTATTCTCTCCCACGATACTTGAATCCAGGACTCAGCCATAAAGCAGGCTGAATAATTCATCGATTGTTTTCTTTGGCTGTACCGAACTCATCAATAGTTCCAGGTTGCTAGCGCATTGTGCCAGATTGGGATTTGAGATGTACAATGTTCGCGTCCATTTTGGCGTAAAATTATTTGCTTTTGAAGTTACATGAAAGGAAAAGTAAGGGTTGGTTCTGAGAGTATTACAGAGGTTATACATCCACGGGAAGGCCGTTGCATAGTCTCCATAAGGAATTCCCAATGTTTTGTGTTTGTTCATGACTCTAATACAGTCTCATTTTACTTGTGTGATTTGTTCATGACTCTAATACAGTCTCATTTTACTTGTGTGATTTGTTCATGACTCTAATACAGTCTCATTTTACTTGTGTGATTTGTTCATGACTCTAATACAGTCTCATTTTACTTGTGTGATTTGTTCATGACTCTAATACAGTCTCATTTTACTTGTGTGGTTTGTTCATGACTCTAATACACTCATTTTACTTGTGTGGTTTGTTCATGACTCTAATACAGTCTCATTTTACTTGTGTGATTTGTTCATGACTCTAATACAGTCTCATTTTACTTGTGTGATCCTCTTCTCTTTCTTACTCCCTCCCTTGTAGTGATAATACATTTCAGCTGTATCTTATGATTACGAAGTTTACTGTAGCTAGCAACACGGATTAATTCTAAGAGTTAAGTATATAATAGCAAATAATAATAAGCGCATACTATAAAAACAAACACATAACATAAACACACACACACACCAGATAGATAGATAGATAGATAGATAGATAGACAGACAGACAGATAGATAGATAAATACAGAGAGAGAGAGAGAGAGAGAGAGAGAGAGAGAGAGAGAGAGAGAGAGTCCAAACACAAAACCGCAAGTCAACCGGAAATTACAATCAACAAAAGAAATTGAAAATATCACAAACTATGTGTGCCATAGCTCCAAATTGATTACAGAACCATTAGCCGTATAACTAAGATAATACTCAAGGTCATACAAGAAAGAATTCAAAATAAAATAGATTTGGAAGTAGTTAAAGAACAATTTGGGTTCCGCAAAAACAGTCGCACAAAAGAAGCAATAATCTGTTTGAGGATGTTAATAGGAATATATAGAAGTTCATAAAAAATATATATGTTTGTTATAATGGCTAAAAGAAAGCTTTTGACAAAGTACAACATGAACGGTTAATTACCTACCTTCAAGATATAGGAGTAGACGGAAAGGACATCAGACTTATTAGTAACTTGTACTGGGAACAAGTGTAGTCTATTAGATTCGGAAATAATTATTTGTCGCCCGTAGAGATAAAAAGAGGAGTACGGCAGGGATATGTGTTGTCCCCAAGCGTATTCAGCCTATACACAGAAAGAATTTTTAAACAAGTCGAACTACCTGGACTTAACATCAATGGAAGAATCATAAACAGTCTTAGGTATGCTGATGATACCGTGTTATTAGCAGAGAGCGAGCAAGAGTTACAAGACCTAGTGGAACAAGTAAACAGGCACAGTACAGAATGTGGCTTAAATATTCTAAGTTGTTGCACATCCTTTACAGGACTTAGTAGTCAATCCCATTATTGCTTGGCTGTTCGTGATTCCTGGGCAAGTTTATGTTCAGTAGTGTGCCACTGTTTTCTCAACGAGCGGCACCCATACCATTTCATAAAAAACCAGCATAAGGCGGTCTGCTGCCAAATCGCCCACAGCTGTGTTTCGAACGAGGGTATACAGGATTACGAACTGCATTCGTAAATACTTCGCCATGGAGCCGGTGTTCTCTTATAACAATAGCGTTCTCTTATAACAGTGTTCTTATAACAATGTTCTCTTATAATAGCGTTCTCTTATAATAGCGTTCTCTTATAACAGCGTTCTCTTATAAAGAGGTCTCTTATAACAGTGTTCTTTTATAGCAATGTTTACTTATCACGTGTTCTCTATGACAGTGTTCTCTTATTTCCATATTTAGCAATGAATTAAGATCCAAAATGGTGATACATGCCATCACTTCAGCAAGTGTGCGAGGCTTAGATATTAACACCCCCCCCCCCCCCCCCAAAAAAAAAAAAAAAAAATAAAAAAATAAAAAAATAAAAAATAAAAATGAAAACAATGATAACTGCAGTGGAAAGGAGATGTCATCAATGAACATCACAATAAACAAGGAGATACTAGAACAAGTAACAAGTTTCTCCTATCTTGGTCATGTAATAACAGATGATTGATGGCAGAAGTGAAATATCAAAAAGAGAATAGGAATGGCCAAAAATGCCTTCAACAGCATGAAATCAGTATTAACATCTGCAGAGATTAACAACACATTGAAAATGAGAATTGTCAGATGTTACGTATATTCAATGCTACTGTATGGCGCAGAACCCTGGACATTGAACAAGCAACTAGACAGTTAAATAGAGGCCTTGGAGATGGGGATATACAGACAAATATGTCGTATTTCATGGAAACAAAAACATCCAAATAAAAGGTTCTAGAAAAACTGGGAGAGAAAAGAGATTTGATGAAAGAAATAAAAAAGAGGCAAGTGAAATATTTCGGCCACGTTAAAAGACATAATACTCTTATACAAACCATACTGGAAGGCAAGGTTGAGGGCAAGCGAGCAAGAGGTAGACAACGATACAAGAGGGAAGATAACATCAAGAGATTGACACAATCTGACAGAATGTACAGTCAGGGTGCGAGACACACAGTGTTGGAGATCCATTGCAGCCAACCTTCGTTGTGGAGACGGCACCTGATTGATTGAGCTCCAAACTATACAGCAATGGGGGGCCGTTCATAAGAAGTCAGAAGAACTCTGTCATTCAAGGTTACGTAGTCTGTGGGACAAGTAGCAAATACATTAAAGTTACAATTTTGAGGTCATGTATCTTTCCTGTGGCAATATATATATACTGTATATTCTAGACAGATTTTGAATATCTATGATAATTGATAATATTATCAATGGGTGTAATAATAATTTTCACAGTACCTTGTCTTGAAATAGACATATGTAAAAACGTCAATGAATAAAATGCACATATCACATATGCTAGAATGTTCTTTGAAAGATTGTTAACTAAGATAGAAATATAATGGCATAATATTTGAAATATAATGTTTATCATAAAGCGGAAACTTTGATATTGGTATTGGCACAGTATCCTAGAATGTGTCCTATAAGATAAAATAGTGAGTTCTGGAATAGAGCAAACTATCCCAGAATGTGTGTCCTATAAGAGAAAATAGTGAGTTGTGAAATAGAAAATACAATCCCAGAATGTGTCCTATAAGAGAAAATAGTGAGTTGTGAAATAGAAAATACAATCCCAGAATGTGTGTCCTATAAGAGAAAATAGTGAGTTGTGAAATCCAGAATGTGTGTCCTATAAGAGAAAATAGTGAGTTGTGAAATAGAAAATACAATCCCAGAATGTGTGTCCTATAAGAGAAAATAGTGAGTTGTGAAATCCCAGAATGTGTGTCCTATAAGAGAAAATAGTGAGTTGTGAAATCCCAGAATGTGTGTCCTATAAGAGAAAATAGTGAGTTGTGAAATAGAAAATACAATCCCAGAATGTGTGTCCTATAAGAGAAAATAGTGAGTTGTGAAATAGAAAATACAATCCCAGAATGTGTGTCCTATAAGAGAAAATAGTGAGTTGTGAAATAGAAAATACAATCCCAGAATGTGTGTCCTATAAGAGAAAATAGTGAGTTGTGAAATCCCAGAATGTGTGTCCTATAAGAGAAAATAGTGAGTTGTGAAATAGAAAATACAATCCCAGAATGTGTGTCCTATAAGAGAAAATAGTGAGTTGTGAAATAGAAAATACAATCCCAGAATGTGTGTCCTATAAGAGAAAATAGTGAGTTGTGAAATAGAAAATACAATCCCAGAATGTGTGTCCTATAAGAGAAAATAGTGAGTTGTGAAATAGAAAATACAATCCCAGAATGTGTGTCCTATAAGAGAAAATAGTGAGTTGTGAAATCCCAGAATGTGTGTCCTATAAGAGAAAATAGTGAGTTGTGAAATCCCAGAATGTGTGTCCTATAAGAGAAAATAGTGAGTTGTGAAATAGAAAATACAATCCCAGAATGTGTGTCCTATAAGAGAAAATAGTGAGTTGTGAAATAGAAAATACAATCCCAGAATGTGTGTCCTATAAGAGAAAATAGTGAGTTGTGAAATCCCAGAATGTGTGTCCTATAAGAGAAAATAGTGAGTTGTGAAATAGAAAATACAATCCCAGAATGTGTGTCCTATAAGAGAAAATAGTGAGTTGTGAAATAGAAAATACAATACCAGAATGTGTGTCCTATAAGAGAAAATAGTGAGTTGTGAAATAGAAAATACAATCCCAGAATGTGTGTCCTATAAGAGAAAATAGTGAGTTCTGAAATAGAAAATACAATCCCAGAATGTGTGTCCTATAAGAGAAAATAGTGAGTTCTGAAATAGAAAATACAATCCCAGAATGTGTGTCCTATAAGAGAAAATAGTGAGTTGTGAAATAGAAAATACAATCCCAGAATGTGTGTCCTATAAGAGAAAATAGTGAGTTGTGAAATAGAAAATTCAATCCCAGAATGTGTGTCCTATAAGAGAAAATAGTGAGTTGTGAAATAGAAAATACAGTCCCAGAATGTGTGTCCTATAAGAGAAAATAGTGAGTTCTGAAATAGAAAATACAATCCCAGAATGTGTGTCCTATAAGAGAAAATAGTGAGTTGTGAAATAGAAAATACAATCCCAGAATGTGGTCCTATAAGAGAAAATAGTGAGTTGTGAAATAGAAAATACAGTCCCAGAATGTGTGTCCTATAAGAGAAAATAGTGAGTTCTGAAATAGAAAATACAATCCCAGAATGTGTGTCCTATAAGAGAAAATAGTGAGTTCTGAAATAGAAAATACAATCCCAGAATGTGTGTCCTATAAGAGAAAATAGTGAGTTGTGAAATAGAAAATACAATCCCAGAATGTGTGTTCTGTAACAAAAGTTGCAATTTTTGAAGTTCATCATGTAGCATTTATCATGTCAATACATACAAATAATTACTGATCATCTTTCATCATGTACTATTTATCACTGTCAATATATACAAATGATTACTGATCATCTTTCATCATGTACTATTTATCATTGTCAATATATACAAATAATTACTGATCATCTGTTCACAGGGACCTGAAGATTGAGAACTTGCTGCTTGATGAAAACAAGAACATCAAGTTAATAGGTAAATATTAATTATGAGCACCCTGTGATTGTTCCAGCAAATATGTATAAGATCAATTCAGAACTTTTGATTCACAATGAAATAAATGAAATGTATACGTGTCAAGGAAACTCCTATTCCCTTCTGCAGACACAATGTCTTTGCAGTGACATATTGTTTTTATTACAAGTATGCAAATATACCTGCATTTTTGAAGTACGTAATTCTAGCCTGAATAATTCACAATATAATTTTATTCCATTTTCAGATTTTGGTCTCAGCAATTTCATCAAAGTGGCTGACTCTCCAGAGGGTGCCCAAGCACAAGAATTTTGTGTGACGCAGTGTGGAAGTCCAGCATATGCAGCACCTGAGCTCTTAAACCATGAAAAGTATGGGCTACAAGTGGATCTGTGGAGCATGTAAGTTTGAGAAAGTGGGCTACAAGTGGATTGGTGGAGCATGCAAGTTTCAGAAAGTGTGGACTATGAGTGGATCTGTGGAGCATGTAAGTTTGAGAAAGTGTGGGCTACAAGTGGATTGGTGGAGCATGCAAGTTTCAGAAAGTGTGGACTATGAGTGGATCTGTGGAGCATGTAAGTTTGAGAAAGTGTGGGCTACAAGTGGATTGGTGGAGCATGCAAGTTTCAGAAAGTGTGGACTATGAGTGGATCTGTGGAGCATGTAAGTTTCAGAAAGTATCTCATACAACTAAGGATGTTGTATGCCTTGTTGTACTAAGGATGTTGTTGTGCCAGTCCTACTGTACTAGTCTTGAAGTACTTGAGATGTTGTACCGGTCTTGTTCTAACAGGTATATTATACCCATCTTATTATATTAGGGGTGGTGTGCCGGTCTTGTTCTAACAGGTATATTATACCCATCTTATTATATTAGGGCTGGTGTGCCAGTCTTGGTGTATTAGGAAATGTTGTACCAGTTTTGTTGTAATATTGTTGCTGTTGTTGATTTGATCTCTCCATTGCTGATTATTATAATCATCATTACCTCCTATGGACAACAATCACCTTCAAATTAATAAGCTTGTGAGGGAAAAACCATGGGCAGCTGCTATTTGCGGCTGACTTAAGTCACAGAATTATTAATCTGAGCCAGGGTTGGACCCTAATATAACTTCTCCTTGAAGTTGAACAGGGTAGGGGTAATGGTAGAATCAAACCAAATTGATGATTATTAATTGTTTATGATTTTGTATTTTGAATGATCAATTAATTTGTAATTTGGAAGCCATTTCTCAAGCTGGTATGCCAGCCAGACTTTGCTTTTATAAAATGCTTCTAGTTCTTGATCATCTGCACACCTCAATGCAAACAACACGATTTCCTTGCTGCAGGAATACAAGTGTGCTATGACCAGCTACATTTAACAAAACAATGTCAAAATAAGCTTACCACATACCTGAACAAGCAACCATGCATCATGGCTGAAGTAAATAATAGCCAGTTTGAAAGTACCATACATTACAAATATTTGGTAACACTATCAACTTATAAAAACAAAATCCATAATTGTTTGGTTTTTTTCACATTTTTATTTTTTACGTCCATACTAGCATTTTGATGTTTTAAATGTTTTGTTTAAAATTGTCAAAATCATGCACAATAAAAAAATGTCTTGAAAAAATCAAGACCCCACAAAGCTCAAAACAGTTCTGGATTTATATGTTGAAAACTATGGCAGATCTACCAAGCAAGATTTCAGTTTGATGGATCAAGCAGACTACAATCCACGCCTGCCATTCAGTACTAATTACTGACCTTTAACAAATCATATTTGTTTTCTTTTTCTACTGACTTACACATCTGTAATTGATATTGCATACAGGTTTAACTGTTTCTGCTGACTTACACATCTGTTATTGGTATTGCATACAGGTTTAACTGTTTCTACTGACTTACACATCTGTTATTGGTATTACATACAGGTTTAACTGTTTCTACTGACTTACACATCTGTTATTGGTATTACACACAGGTTTAACTGTTTCTACTGACTTACACATCTGTTATTGGTATTACATACAGGTTTAACTGTTTCTGCTGACTTACACATCTGTTATTGGTATTACATACAGGTTTAACTGTTTCTGCTGACTTACACATCTGTTATTGGTATTACATACAGGTTTAACTGTTTCTCCTGACTTACACATCTGATATTGATATTGCATACAGGTTTAACTGTTTCTCCTGACTTACACATCTGATATTGATATTGCATACAGGTTTAACTGTTTCTCCTGACTTACACATCTGATATTGATATTGCATACAGGTTTAACTGTTTCTCCTGACTTACACATCTGATATTGATATTGCATACAGGTTTAACTGTTTCTACTGACTTACACATCTGATATTGATATTGCATACAGGTTTAACTGTTTCTCCTGACTTACACATCTGTTATTGGTATTGCATACAGGTTTAACTGTTTCTACTGACTTACACATCTGATATTGATATTGCATACAGGTTTAACTGTTTCTACTGACTTACACATCTGTTATTGGTATTGCATACAGGTTTAACTGTTTCTACTGACTTACACATCTGTTATTGGTATTGCATACAGGTTTAACTGTTTCTACTGACTTACACATCTGATATTGGTGTTGCATACAGGTTTAATCACCAGCGTGACTGTGTACTTCAGAATGCTAACTATCTGTTCATACATTAATCCAATCGTGTAGTTGATTTTAGTAGGACATCTTTCCCTCAGGTTTTATTAGTTTCATGAATTAGCTGGAAGATTAACAACAGACACCTTTCTAAGATGTACTCACGCTGCAGAAGGATGGATCTTGATAGTGGCAGAAAGAATGGATCCTAAAATTGCAGAGACAGCATGTTGCTGAACCAAACTCAGCTATTAGACCAAGGAAAATATGGAAGCAGAGTGCAGGATATATAGGGACTGATTTTCATGGACTGGACCATTAACATCAAGGATAGAGATGAACACTGATTGTGTTAGTGGTGAAGGACCTTGCTGGATTATACAAAGGAAAAATACATACACATTTTACTTCCATGAAGTTAAGAATCTAAAATTATAAATTTAAGAATCTAAAATTATAAAATAAAACTAAGCTATAAAATATATCAAATACATGACATACAATTAAGGAAGTGACAGAAACACATGTTTCACAGCCCACATGTTATTTGATATAACTATTAACTTGTTTGTGATAGGTGGACATATATTTAACAATAACTTTTGAAGTATTGACTTACTGATTGTTGGATGTGAACTGTAACATTTTCACTTCACCTTTCAGAGGTGTGAACATGTATGCAATGTTGACTGGAGGACTGCCCTTTACCGTGGAGCCCTTCAACATCAAAGCTCTCTATGCCAAGATGAAGGACAGGCAGATGAACCCTCTGCCAGACGGCTTATCCAGGGGTAAACAAAGAATGATGTTGTACATTAAAGTAGCGTGAATGCTTGGGATGGGAGGAACTGTGGTGGCGCAGTGGCTAGCACATGTCTCAGTCTTCATTCTCGTGTGTTTGTATCCCCCTCAAGGTTGGGATTTTTAAATAAAATGTATCTGGGCTTTCAGAATGACCCAGTCTAAAATTGGTACCAGCACATATTCTGGCAAGTACAGACGGCTGTCTAAAATGCTGGCAGACAAGGACCAGATCCTCAGCAGTTGCACTTTGTTCACAAGCCAAAGAACAAGACAAGACGACACAGTCATGCACCAGTAATAAGATGAATATACTTGTGTATATTAGAATCACACATGCTATAACAGAATTCTTGTGGGCAGATTTTATAATGTTGAAATTGAGCCTGGGCAGTGGACTATGTAGCCGGCACTTTTTGACTTTCAACTGTTGAGGCATTTATAGCGTGCACTACATGCACACGGGTTCAAGCACATGGGTTCATGCACACGGATTTAAGCACAAGGGTTCTCTAGGTTTTTCACTCATGTCCAAGAAGGTTAAATGTCCCATTCACTAGCCCAGGATCAGAGGGAGTGTATGTGTAAACAAATTAAATAGTATGATTACATGTAGCTGGGAGTGTGTAGACTGTATGGTTTCCCCCTTCCACGCATTTACCACCATAGGATTATCACATACTTAGCAGTACAGTTATGGGGACCTAGGATGACCACAAATTTACCAGTACAATCATTAGCACATGGGATTACCACACAATAACCAGTAGTCATTAGCACATAGGATTACCACACATTTACCAGTAGTCATTAACACATAGGATTACCACACATTTACCAGTACAGTCATTAGCACACAGGATGATCACATATTTACCAGTAGTCATTAGCACACAGGATGATCACATATTTACCAGTAGTCATTAGCACACAGGATTACCACACATTTACCAGTACAGTCATTAGCACATAGGATTACCACACATTTACCAGTACAGTCATTAGCACATAGGATTACCACACATTTACCAGTAGTCATTAGCACATAGGATTACCAAACATTTACCAGTAGTCATTAGCACATAGGATGACCACATAAATTAGGCCAAAGTAAACTGCCCTGCCCACCGGCACGAATGAACACAAGAATCTCCCAGGTAGATGTTGCATATGTTGAACATCCTTTACCAATTGGACATTATAAGCAGTAGACATTGCATGCTAGTGTTCTGGCAAAGTTTCAAAATAAGGAAACCACAACAGAATACTGATAGATTGTGTGGGTTTTGGTGGACAGCTGTGGTAGCATGGCTGCTAGCCCACCATGTCTGTGTTCAAATCCCCATCGGTACGGGGATTACAAAAATATTGACCTGGGCTCCCAGGTTAACCCAGTTTAAAACTAGGAGCAGGAAATGTTCCGGGAAGTAAAAGGCAACCCGTGTGATATTGACCATATCACAGACTGAAGTAAAAGGCAACCCGTGTGATATTGACCATATCACAGACTGAAGTAAAAGGCAACCCGTGTGATATTGACCATATCACAGACTGAAGTAAAAGGCAACCCGTGTGATATTGACCATATCACAGACTGAAGTAAAAGGCAACCCGTGTGATATTGACCATACCACAGACTGAAGTAAAAGGCAACCCGTGTGATATTGACCATACCACAGACTGAAGTAAAAGGCAACCCGTGTGATATTGACCATACCACAGACTGAAGTAAAAGGCAACCCGTGTGATATTGACCATATCACAGACTGAAGTAAAAGGCAACCCGTGTGATATTGACCATATCACAGACTGAAGTAAAAGGCAACCCGTGTGATATTGACCATACCACAGACTGAAGTAAAAGGCAACCCGTGTGATATTGACCATACCACAGACTGAAGTAAAAGGCAACCCGTGTGATATTGACCATACCACAGACTGAAGTAAAAGGCAACCCGTGTGATATTGACCATACCACAGACTGAAGTAAAAGGCAACCCGTGTGATATTGACCATACCACAGACTGAAGTAAAAGGCAACCCATGTGATATTGACCATATCACAGACTGAAGTAAAAGGCAACCCGTGTGATATTGACCATATCACAGACTGAAGTAAAAGGCAACCCGTGTGATATTGACCATATCACAGACTGAAGTAAAAGGCAACCCGTGTGATATTGACCATACCACAGACTGAAGTAAAAGGCAACCCGTGTGATATTGACCATACCACAGACTGAAGTAAAAGGCAACCCGTGTGATATTGACCATATCACAGACTGAAGTAAAAAGCAACCCGTGTGATATTGACCATACCACAGACTGAAGTAAAAGGCAACCCGTGTGATATTGACCATATCACAGACTGAGACCAACTGGTCTAAAGCTGTAGAGATAGCACCACATGCCCAGTATACCCCGGGGTAGGGGAGAGGAGGGACTTTGACTTTTGCCAGGTCTACAGAGTTCGTGCACTGAGTGTAGAACCTGACAGAGATTGGGATACCAGAAACAGTTTCATATTGTGGTGATGGCAGTCCTTGAATCCAATCATTAGATCAATTAATCCAGAAAATCAATCATGATAAACATATTGAGACACAAACAAACTGAATTGTGACAGATGCCTTGAGATAGTTGCAAACACAATAAATTGTAACAGACAAATTGAGATACTTACAAACAAAATATTGTCACAGAATACTATGATACTTATAAACAAAATAAACTGTGACAGACAAATTGAGATACTTACAGACAATAAATTATGAAAGACATATTGAGATACCATAAAAACACCCCTTAAACAGAGATCAATATTCCCGATTGCTTTCTTGAACAGACTGTAGAGACTTGCTCCTGAAGTTTCTAACTCCTGATCCAGCACGGAGGGTGACTATCACTGAAGCACTCAACCACCCATGGATTATGCAAGGTAATGTGACATGTTCTATGGTTTGTGGAGGTTGCTTTTCATGTGAAGTGTTTACTGGTTTTATGATCAGCTGCTTCTTCTAAACATCAGGTTTTCATGAATGTATTTACTTAATGCAAAGGGGGGACAGAATAACAAATACGACAGTCGTTCAAGAAACCACTGAAAATGATGAAATGACTAGAGATATTAGATGAAAGACAGTCAAAAGGTTTTTGGGCATGCAATGGGAGGAGAAATAAACTTGAACATTTAATGACAACTGGCAAAACTGATGGGAAAAGATCATGGGGAAGGCAAAGCATAAATACTTTGATGGTTTAGCCACATGGCATAATGCCATTTGGTCCCCTTCTTCTCTTCCCCTGTGGAGTTAAGTTATTAATAGTGCAAATGTGCACATTTTGTAATGTTGATTTTTTTTTCACAATGAGATTATTTTGAATTTAATTAATGCATAGAAAACAAACCCACAGCTTTAGAGATGTATGTATAGTGTGATGCAATTAATCAACCAGCCTGTGGTCTTGTTCACAGGCAACAAGCCAGTCTCCAGACATCCGTGTCCCAACAGGATGAAAGCTTCAGACCTGGATGCCGACATTTTGAGTCACATGTCTGATAACCTCAATTTTCGAATGGCTGAAGTTATCAAATTTGTTACAAGCAACATCCCTAGCTCAGGTAAGCATGAGTTTCAGGACAAATAGATGCTGCCTGGGGAGATTACATCTAAATTCTACAGCATATTAGACTTTTAAACATGCTGGTGGTTCATTTATGGATCTAATCGCCTGTCAAGACAGCAAGGTGCCAATGGATCTAATTGTCTGTCAAGACGGCAAGGTGCCAATGGATCTAATCGTCTGTCAAGACGGCAAGGTGCCAATGGATGGTTCATTAATTCCAGAAGGAGTTTTCTTAAGGAAAATATTTAGTGTGTGAGTTAACATTTTGTATTAGTTACATGTATATTGGCAAGAATTAAACAAATTCATTTGGTTTGCAGATTTATCCAACCTAAAATGAGTACTAGGAAATCTTCTGGGAAGTGAAGTGGGAAGGTCGGGGCCAGGTTTGGATTTGAACCCGATTCATCGACCCCTGAGACTGCTCTTTCAGCAAGAGCTGTTATGATCTTTTCACAAATGTTTTCACCTGTTTGAACACCTTATATACTGGATCACAGAAGTAAACAGTTTGTGTGGTCAGTTCCCTTCTTCACTGCCTGGACATCCTATAAATTAGATCAAAGCTTTAAACAGTTTGGGGACAGTTCCCTTCTTCACTACCTGTAAATCCCATAAATTAGATCAAAGCTTTAAACAGTCTGTGGACAGTTCCCTTCTTCATTGCCTGGAAATCCTATAAATTAGATCAAAGCTTTAAACAGTTTGGGGACAGTTCCCTTCTTCACTACCTGTAAATCCCATAAATTAGATCAAAGCTTTAAACAGTCTGTGGACAGTTCCCTTCTTCACTACCTGTAAATCCCATAAATTAGATCAAAGCCTTAAACAGTTTGTGAACAGTTCCCTTCTTCACTTGTGAGAATGCCATAAATTAGATCAAAGCTTTAAACAGTTTGTGGACAGTTCCCTTCTTCACTTTTGAGAATGCCATAAATTAGATCAAAGCTTTAAACAGTTTGTGGACAGTTCCCTTCTTCACTTTTGAGAATGCCATAAATTAGATCAAAGCTTTAAACAGTTTGTGGACAGTTCCCTTCTTCACTTTTGAGAATGCCATAAATTAGATCAAAGCTTTAAACAGTTTGTGGACAGTTCCCTTATTCACTTTCGAGAATGTCATAAATTATATCAAAGCTTAAAACAGTTTGTGGACAGTTCCCTTCTTCATTGCCCTCATCTTCTTGAATATGGAACCAAGACAAACATTAATTTTACAACTCTGTTCTGTAAGCAGTTGTGTCGTGTATCTACTACATCACTAGAAGCACAGTTTTAGGCTCTTCCCCTATAAAATCACACAGTTAAATGGTTGTCTGATCAGTCAGTGATTTCTGTTTGACCATTTAGTGTATATAATTATAAATTAATACTGTCTGAGAAATGGCACAAAACTAGGTCAACTTGGGAGTGCAGGTACATTAAAAATAATCTGTCCTGATGTGAATTCAAACATATAATCATCAGGCCAACAGGAAATCATACTAGCCATAGCATGACCCTGGCTCCCAGAGTCTGATATGATCATCAAATAATCCCTCCTCAAGCAGGTCCGCACGGTCAAATGGATAAGAACGTGTGTTCTTAAACATCTGGTGTGCTGATGCCAAGGTTAGCGGTTCAACCCCTACACCTGGACTAAAATGTTGACCTGTCGTCCTTGACTTGGGGACGTAAATTACAAGTACCTCTGAAGTCGGAGTAGGTTCGCCTGATGGCGAGGGACACTATTAAAAGGGAAAGCTAATCCACACGCAAAATTCAATTCATCACTACTATAAATAGTGTGTATGGGCTACGCTCGAGTTCAAAGCGAGTGAGAGCTTTTGCTCTAAAAAAAAACAAAATAAAAACCAAAAAAATCCCTCCTCATAAGGACATTGAACTCTCTTCATGCAGTAGTAAACCAATGTATTATATACTCCTTACCACTAGGGCTTGTATAGTAACAGAACATATTTACATACTCCTTACCTCTAGGGCTTTGATAGTAACAGAACATATTTACATACTCCTTACCTCTAGGGCTTTGATAGTAACAGAACATATTTACATACTCCTTATCACTAGGGCTTTGATAGTAACAGAACATATTTACAAAGTGCTGAGAAACTGCTTGTTAGTCCATTTAGGAGCTCATGGACTCAACTGTTGCTTCATAATACAAATGCCCTTACTTTGTTCATTAAAATGTGTATATTTGGCCCATGTATGAATCTATGTTTATTTTATCCACATAAATATTGTCCATACAAAACTCTATGTTTGAATGTCTGACAGCTTGTGCAACGTATCATTTGTACCATGAGAAACTCCGACGCTACAATGCTGACATGAGATCACGTGGACATGTGCCATCTACTGCCACATCAACACCAGTTAAAGACAGCCAAATTATTTTTCACTTGCAGGTTTGTCACACATCTTAACTCATCTGTTTCGAAACATTATTTCTGCATTTATCACTCCCTGTCTCACTTATCTAGAATGTAGAGGAAACAAGATACTGCTACTTTGTCCACTTTACATAAATATGCACACACAGTCAAACACATTAACTACATAATGAAATACCTCACAAAAGAAAATGAACCAATGAGATAACAGACATTTTATATACATGGTATTATTACTGGTCTCCATGGTGATGGCATTGCGGATGTGATTTGTAATGACGCTTACCTGCGTTCAAAACACAGCGGCAGCCAATTTGGCAGCAGACTGTGTTGCGCTGGTTTTAACGTGTTGGTATGGGAGCCGGTCGTTCAGAAAGCAATGGCAAACTACTGAGCGTAAAACTTGCCAAGACATCAACAAAGGCAGTAAAATGCTGGTGTTGACTGCTAAGTCCTGTAAAGGATATGCAACTTAAAAAAAAATTATTCCTGGCTACTGCTGTGCCTAAAATTGCCTAGAAAATCACAGACAGCCAAAAGATCCTGTGGAATTCTGCGATGTCTTGTAAACGACATGCAACTAACTTTCAATATTATCATTGGCAAAATAAAAATAAATCATCTCTTTAGAAACTCATAAAAAAGTGTACTGGCTTTCAGTATAGGAGCCAACTTTAGTGATGACCCAGTGCTTCTGTGAGTAACTTCATGAATAATATGTGAATGAGCATTACAGATTGGTTGGACAATCAATGCAAAGATATTTTGGACATCTATTATTCTTATAATAATTACCTCACATTTATATGCAATTTAATATTGCCTTTGTCTATAAGTATTATTCCTTTGTGAGGCTGGTTGTTAAAAAAAATATTACAAAATGTGTTCAGTTCTTATTTCAAATTTGTAACACAGCATATATATATATATATATATATATATATATATATATATATATATATATATATATATATATATATATATATATATATATATATATATATATATATATATATATATATATATATATATATATATATATATATATGGTAGGGGCCTGTCCTACAACTAGGCGGTTCCCCGGGTGGCGGATGCTGGAGTGGCCTCTAGGTATTTCGTCTAGGGGTTAGCTGTGAATGTGTTGAATAAGCAACCCCCTCTGCCGTGCGTCCACCTTGACGAGGTAGAGGGGCTTGAGCGTTCCAATGACCCGAAGAGCTATGCCGACGGTAGCACAGCTACTGGTCGGGTCACCCATGTCGGACAGGTCAAGGGAGAGGGACCAGACGAAGTGACGCACAAACCTGCTGCCTTGTAGGTAGACTGGGGACAGTCAAAGGCTAGGGAAAGCATCCCGAAAAATGCTTGTCGAAATCGGATGTACTGAGCCACAGGCTTGACAAAGAAGTGCAACGTAACTTTATCATTCATGATGCCACAGATGAAAATTAATCGTTATGGTGCTAATCCCGTGAAGTCCCATCAGGCGGTGATAGTGCCGGGCCCCCTGCCTCGAGGGGGTCCACCCATGACTACTGGTGGTCACCTTCCCCTGTGCTGTGGAGTCAAGGCACAGAGGAGTAGGCTAAGAGCTATTGACCAAACACCCCGGACTCTCAACATACTACAATGGAATGCCGAAGGAGTTTATAACAAGAAAGCCTCCCTAACACAGCGTCTTCATAAAGATAGAATAGATGTGGCATGCATTCAAGAGACACACCTCAACGCCAATCGCACATTTTCAGTCGAGGGATATCAGGCCACACGTTTTGACCGCGAAGGACACAAAGGAGGAGTTGTAATACTTACACGAAATACAATACCTTGCAGCGAAGTATCTGTGATCTCTGACAACCAAACGGAAATTATAGGTGTTGATATAATGATAAAGGACATGAAAATAAGAATTTACAATTTGTATAGCCCGGCAGATAAGGATCTTACACTCTCAAACATGGAAATAACTGACACAAATTGCATTGTTGTCGGAGACTTTAATAGCCGCTCAGAAAGATGGGGATACCCAGATACTGACAAAAGAGGAGATGAAGTGGAGGACTGGGAAATAGACTCAAATCTCCATCTACTCAACAAAGCGGATGACACACCGAGCTTCTACTCCAGAAGATGGATTACCACTTCTACTCCAGACTTAGCTTTCTGCACAGGAGACATCCTCCACAAAATCGATCGCCATGTGCTTGACCAATTAGCAGGTAGTGACCACAGACCAATCAAGCTTGTAATAAATATGGAGTGTGTTCCACAGGAGCAAAAGCCTTTGCCTCGCTGGAATTACAAACGAGCAGATTGGGACAGATTTTCCATACTAACAGACAAATATTGTGAAAACATAAATACACGATATGGCAACATGAAGCAAATGGTGGAAAGTCTAAACAGAGCAATAATACAGGCGGCCACTGAGTCTATTCCAAGAGGAGCGAGGAAAAATTACAAACCATACTGGACTGAGGAACTACAAATTTTGGAGGACAAAGTTGAAGATGCTAGGAAGACCGCAGAGAGAGAACAAACAACTGAAGCGAACATCTCTCTCAAAGCCATCTCAGCAAAATATAAAAGAACAGTAAATCAAACAACAAGAGATTGTTGGAGGAAAAAAACAGAAAACCTGAATTTTGACAGGGATGGAAACAAACTATGGAAACTAGTGAAAGCCATGAACAATGAAGGACCTAGAAACAAACAAATAACAATTAAACAAGGAAATGCCTTGCTTACAGGAAAAAAGGCTGCAAATGCACTAATGGAACACTATGCCAGTGCAAACCACATTGATATTACAGCCGAACAGAAGAAAGCAATCAAAGATAAACAGATACATCATAGATATAAAGAGACAGCAGCAGAATATATGATGGCAAATCTAACAATGGAAGAAATGGAACAGGCAATGAATACCCTAAAAAAGAAGACATCACCAGGAAAGGATGGAATCACAAATGAAATGCTAATAGGACTAGGCACTAAGGCAAAAAAGAAACTACTAGCAGTCCTAAATTACAGTTGGAAGAGGGGAATAGTCCCACAGGCATGGAAGGAAGCTATACTAATACCAGTCCCAAAGAAAGGAAAAGACCTGGAAGAACCAAATGGCTATCGACCTATCAGTCTTCTTAGCTGTGTAGGAAAATTAATGGAACACATTATCAATGGCAGGCTAACATGGCATCTGGAAGAAAACCAACTCTTAACACCTCACCAAGCAGGATTCAGAAAGTACAGATCCACTGAAGATCAAATAACCTATATAGCTCAGGAAATAGAGGATGCCTTCCAAGAGAAAAAGCACACACTAGCGGTCTGGATAGATTTAGAAAAAGCATTTGATAAAGTATGGAAGGAAGGACTGAAAGTAAAACTGCAAAAAATGCATGTTTGTGGGAAAATGTACAAATGGATCAGCCACTACCTTGAGAACAGAACTGCCAGCACAAAAGTACAAGGACAAACCAGCAAAATGATGCTGTTGGAGCAAGGTGTCCCCCAAGGAGGAGTTCTTTCACCAACATTATTCCTAGCATATATAAACGACATCACGGAAAATTTTCCAGCCAGAGTACACACATCATCCTTTGCAGATGACCTAGCCATATGGACATCTGAAGAATATATTAGTACAGCTAACAGCAGAATACAGCAAGCCCTATTAGCGCTAGAGGACTGGTCAAAATCATGGCTAGTGAAGATAAGTGAGGAGAAAACAACATGCACAGTATTCTCCCTCTCAACTAAAACTCAGCAACCTAAGCTGGTATTGAATGGAAAAATATTGCGCCATGAAGAAAATCCAAACTATCTAGGAGTCACCTTTGATCGTCGCCTGACATGGAAGACACAGGTTGAGAAAAATCGAACAAGAGCAAGGCAAAGAATGGCAATCATGAAAAAGCTTGCTGGTACAACGTGGGGAGCAGATGAGAAAGTTCTCAAGAAGTTATATACTGGACGGGTGAGGCCAGTACTGGAATATGGCATTGCAGCTTGGGCAGCTAAGTCAAACTTTAACAAATAATGAATTAATCACCCAAATAAACGAGAAGTAGATTGTGAGCTTTACTAAAACACGACTACAAGAGACAAATTGGACGTTGCGGCCAAAGCCTTCGTCAGCACAGGACAAACAAATACAAACCAACACAAAACTACATGAAACACACTATGACAATATTAAACTATTAAACTAATTAAAATTAAATGTACTCATCTGAATACCGTGTCCTAGCTTGGAAGGTCTGCAGAGTCCAAAATCAAGGAATGCGAATCATAACTGGAAGCCTGAAGACAACGCCTATTAATGAATTAGAAAAGATCACTTGTTTACAACCAATGCAGGATAGAAGAGATAGAAGAGCCCAGCAACAAGCTGAAAAATTTAGAAGATTGACAGACCACCCTATGTATAAAAGGTTTAGTGGTTTTGGAAAGGGAAGACTGAAGCGTAGCAACTTTGTAGAAACTGCAAAACGAAAGATTAGGGCAGATCCTATACTTAACATATCAACAGTCAAACCCATTTACAATGCAGACAAGTTCCAAGCTTGGAGACGGCAGCTACTGCCTGAGATGATAGAAAACATTCCTGGTATTGAGAAAAAGAACACTCAGCATGAAACCGAAAGAAGAGAAATAACCCTAAACTACATAAAAGAACATTACCCAAGCAGCAATTGGACCCATGCATATACAGATGGATCAGCCAAAAATTCAGTAGAGAATGGAGGAGGAGGAATTCTCCTAAATTTAAAAAATGGAGTGAAAAAAACACATTCAGTGGCAACTGGAAAGTTTTCAAGTAACTTCAAAGCGGAGGTAGAGGCTCTGAAAACTGCAGCAGAAATGCTCTTGATGGAGGAAAATAAAGAGACGCAAATAGCTATCTTTACAGATGCAAAGTCAGCTGTCTCAATACTGAAGAGCAATTACAGCACAGAAATAGCTGACCTAAGAGCAGCACTCCATGGTCTATGCCAGAAATCCAAAAAAGTTGTAATACAGTGGATACCATCACATTGCAGTATACCTGGAAATGAAGAGGCTGACAGACTGGCAAAAGAGGGCGGACGACTACCACAGCCTGACATAGACATAACCTATAACGAGGCAAAGAGGTTGATAAAAAGCACTTATAGAACCAAATGGGAATCAGAGCATCCAGGTCACCAGAAGGATGATGCATATTACAAACTCGACCGAAGAGAACAAGTAGCAATCTTCAGACTCCGCACAGGACATAACAGGCTGAAATACCACTTGTTCAATAAACTAAAGATAGGAGATACCGATGAATGTAATTGTGGAACTGGTAAAATGACAGCTAAACATTTGCTGCAGGAGTGTCCAATATATGCAGAACAGAGAAAGATATTTTGGCCCACACCTGCTTCATTTGAGGACAAGCTCTATGGAGATATCAACAAGCTCAAGTTGACTGCAGCTTACTTTAACTACATTCAGGTTGACATTTAAAGGTGCATGAAGAAGTATTTAGACTGCCGCACTTCATACCACAGGCATGTCGGTTACAAAAGCGCCCCAGAGGCATGAAATGGAATATTGCTTGGATAGCAAATCCATTACGTGGAAAGTCCGAACCAAAAGCTCACTGTGTGGGCTTCATAAAAGGTGGAAAAAGTGTCCCAGTGGCACGAAATGGAATATTGCTTGGATAGCAAATCCATTATGTGGAAAGTCCGAATCGAAAGCACACTGTGTGGGCTTCATAAAAGGTGGAAAAAGTGTCCTAGTGGCACGAAATGGAATATTTCTTGGATAGCAAATCCATTATGTGGAAAGTCCGAATCAAAAGCTCACTGTGTGGATGTCATCTGCAGACTGCATACTTCTGGTTTCCAGAACAGCCTATGGTGAATGGAAGGCCCAATATACGGAAGTGAGGCTAAGCAGCCATGTGCAGGACGTGACGATTCCTTGGGTGAGCCCAGTACCAGAGCGCTGTGTGTTGGCTCTGCAAGTATGGAAGCCTCCTTGGATGGCGGGGAATGCCCATGGTCTGCCCCTGTCTTCCCTTGAGGGCTGACCAGGATGTCTTTGGCTGTTCTATATGGGCCAGCTGGGATGGGGGATGACACCACAACAGTGAGAGCCAAACGTCCTAAGAAACCCCCGGGAAGGTTAACCCGGTCAACAAATGCCCGCAGAAGTCGGATGTGTCGGCCTAACGGCGCAAGAACGCAGCGCTGCTGTGGACAGGCACAACGCAATCACGTCCGAAAAAAAACTCCGGATGAACGAAGAAGAAGAAGAAGAATAAGCAACCGTGGATCAACACAGGCGGCGGTCACTGAGAGGAGGTGAATGACTGGTATGGGTAATCATGCTTCTCCACATCTTGTGATTTCCGACGGCATGTATTAGGGACGTTCATTTGAAACCCGTTTCAATGGCTTTATAACAAAAGCATGAAAGAAACATTAACAGGTGTGGTAGAATTAAACAAAGCATTCATTTTGAATGAATTATGCACCATGGGTTGGTCAGAAGTCGTCGTCGTAGGCATTCAGGCAAGCATCCCATTGCTTAGGTAGGCGGCAAATGCCGTCCGCAAAAAAGGATTGTGGTTGCTCACTGAACCAAGTGTCTACCACGTTCATTACGTCTGCATCTGTGTGAAATCGTTGCCCCTGGAGAGCTTTTTTTAGAGGGCTGAACAGATGAAAATCACATAGTGACAAATCAGGACTATAGGCTGGATGTTGCAGAATTTCCCACTTCTTCCTTGCTAATGCTTCCTGCACAATCTTTGCAACATACAGACAAGCATTATCGTGCAACAAAATCACACCGCGAGAAAGCATGCTGGGTCGTTTATTCTTGATGGCGTTTTGCAGCTTGTCTAGTGTTTGCAAGTAGTGGGTAGAGTTGATGCTGACACCAGGTTCTTTATAGTCGGCCAACAATAACCGTTCATGGTAAAAAAATGCGCTCAGCATAACCTTACCAGTGGAAACCTGTAACTTGAATATTGTGGCTTTTGGTTATCCAGCATGTTTCCATTGCATGCTCTCTCTTTTGCTGCTCGGCTCAAAGTGGTGATACCATGATTCATCGCCTGCAACTATGCGGAAGAGAAATGCTTCACCCTCCATTATGTAACGCAGCAAGTGGTTCAAACACCATCCCATGTGTTCCTCTTTTTGGTGGTCACTCAACATCTGTGGTACCCACGGTGAACACACCTTCCGATATTGCAGTTTTTTACGAACGACCTTTTGAATTGTCTCAATTGACACATCAAATTCTTTTGCTAGTGAACGTATGCTTTGACAACAGTTCATCTGTCCTGTTGCATCAATTTTGGCGATGGTTTTTTCTGTTGCAACAATATGTGCTTGACCCGGCCGTCGAAGATCTGTCGTGAACTGACATCCTTTCCGAAATATTCGTGCCCAGTCTGTCACTGTTGTCTTCGACACACATTTGTTACTATACGCTGCTTGCATTCTTCGATGAATGTCCACTGGTCGACATTCTTCAAATGAAAGAAACTGAATCACCGCTCTTTGAGCTTTTTTGGACGGATTTTGGATCAACCTGGCCATTTTCTCAACAGTCAGAAACAGAACCTATGCATCATGGGCTGATAAGCACGTGCTCTTTTATTCATTGGTCAGTACTTATCACATGACTATGACATGATCATGTTCAACGTACACAATTACACGTGGTGCGACACGAACAGATTTCAAATGAACGTCCCTTGTATCATTTTGTGTGCTAACTCCCTTCCGTGCCATGACACAAGGCTGTCAAGAATTTTTTCTCACTGTCTTCCTCTATCTCCATAAATCTTTTCAGTTGTCATAACATGTTCCAGTTTTCGTCTTCTCATAATGTGGCCAAAAAGTGAGGACTGCCTCTTTCTGATATTTGTGATAACTTCTCTTTGCGATTTAGTCTCCCTCAAAATGTCCAGATTGCTCATTTTGGCTGTCCAAGGAATTTTCCGCATTCTTTTATAAAACCACATCTTCACAACGATGAGCATAAACAGGTAACAGCAGATATATATGAATATAACACTAACAGGTAACAGCAGATGTATAAGTCTAAACAATATTTGAAATTATAAAAAATAAGCCTATATTAATCAAACACAATCAAGTAACAACTGATATTTATAATAATGTTAACTCCAGACAAGCAATTACATGCTTTTGGTTACTACCTGGAACAGAAAGAGTTGATGATGTGTTTAATTTATAAATGAAACAAACATCTTTATATTGTTATGATTTTATTGTCCCAGGATATGTGGACAGAAGCAAGGAAGGAACATCCTCCACACATGATTGCCACCAATGATGACGTGCCCCCTATGAAAACTCCAGTTGCAAATCAAGGAAAGACTTACACGAATGAGACCACAAGTTCAGCAAACATAAAGACTGAGGTTAGAACAAGTGCTGAAAGAAGAACCAGTAAGTCAATAGAACTATCACAAATGTATCCATTTGATTACCATCTGTCTGATCATTTTTCTATTGTATTTGAAACCTGTTATTCTTTCTCATTAAGCTCTCTTTTATTACAAGTGTGTTTTTATTATCTTTTTCATCATAATCAGTGTGTGTGTGTGTGTGTATGCAAGTGTGAGCATATTTGTATGTGTAAATGTATGTATATGTATATATGTATGTGTGTATGCTTGCGTGTATAATTGCACGGTCAATTGAAGTGACAACAAGAGTTCTTAAGAGCTGTATTGAGCCAATCCTAATGTACACAAGCAAATCATGTACAATTAACAGACTAGTCAGGAATTATGTGGAAGCTGTGGAGATGTAGTTTTATAGAAGGATATGAGAACACTGTGGATGGATTAAAAGAGTAAAGAAGATATCTTGAAAGAAGTGAACTCACAAAGAGAACTGATTACTCACATCAGAAGACAGTCCACATTCTTTGAGCATGTCATGAGAAGGGGAAAGCTGGAGTATGTCGTGACAATGGACAAGTTGGAGGGGAAGGAAGACAGGGAGAGACCAAGAGACAAGATGCTGGACAGTCTGACATCATGGCATGAAGGAACATCTGTATCAGGAATGATTGGTAGTACACGAGACAAAAGGTTGTGGACACACATGATCACCAAAGCCAGATGGCATGGACAATAAAAAGAATTGTATATATGTATCTAAAATGTTTACCACACATGAACTGTTATAATGTAGAAAATAACTAATGGAATGTTGGATTATTTTCTATTATTGTTATATTCACTGCAGCTTCAATTCTATTTTGCTATTATTAAAACTTGAGTTGTATATCTACATCAGGAAATCAACAAATATATTGAGCTAGACATTATGTATACCCTTAGAACAGTGGTTCTCAACCTTTTTTGGCCTATGCACCCTTTCGCCATATGTTCAGAATGTCATTCCCCCCCTTTCGTATTTCTTCCCTATAACCACACACACCCCCCCCCCCCCCCCCTACATAGTATACATAAAAATTGAAGATAACTTTAATAACACATACTAGAACAAGTCTAGACATCTACATACTTGTAAAACGTGATTTGCGGGCCTACTTATGTTATAAAACGAATTTCAGGAGGGTGAGAAGTACAGAACCGTAAAGTATGGAGGGATAAACAATATCAAGTAATCAGTTCTTGTGTTAACGCGATCTTGAAATAATCTTAATTCCCCCCTGGAAACCCTAAAATTCCCCCCTAGGGGGGAATTCCCCACCTGTTGAGAACCACTGCCTTAGAAAGTTGGGCCAAAACAAAGGTTAAATGAATCAACATTGATCAAATTTGAAAGATTGCCAGAAAAAAGATAGTTCATCAAGTGCACGCGTTAGCACGAGTTAATCAACATTGAATGACTTCACACTGACAATTTACTATGGATAAATAGGAGCATCAGTGGATATGGCCAGAGTACAATGATGATAATCTGCACGTCACATAACTCTGCAACAAATTCATAGACAGCAACAGAACTCAACATCACATTTAGTGATAACAAAGAAGTTTTGTGGTCATCTTATGGAGTCTGATCAATCAATCCTATATACTGTATTTTCAATGTGAATAAGGAGTAAGGCCAAGAAACAAATGGACGCATGTTACTTCACAAATAATGAGCAAACAGACTAAATAGTTAAGGCAACAACATTAATCTCAGAATTGAAATTATGGCCAGAATGGATTACAGTAAAAATAAGAGATATGTCTGACTGTGATTATCCAGCCATGTTTGACTGTGTGATTAACCAACCATATGTATGATTGTGATGTTATCCAGCTATATCTCTAACTGTGAGGTTATCTAACTAGTGTCTGTCTGTGTGGTTATCTAACTAGTGTCTGTCTGTGTGGTTATCTAACTAGTGTCTGTCTGTGTGGTTATCTAACTAGATGTTTGTCTGTGTGGTTATCCAACCATATGTCAGACTGTGTGGTTATCAAACCATATGTCTGTCTGTCTGTGTGGTTATCCAATCATGTTTGACTGTGTGATTAACCAACTATATGTCTGATTGTATGGTTATCCAGCTATATCACTGACTGTGAGGTTATCCAACCGTATGTCTGCCTTTTTATGCAGACAATGAATTCAAAGATTTATACATTAATTTTTCTACAGGAGATGTCAGCACTGACAGAAAAGTGAGCAGAAACACAACTTTCCGATATGACCTGACAAAAGTTAACAGCGATGAAATATGTGATCAACCACCACCAGAAGTCACACTTGTAAGTAACAGCAACCCTTCACCAGCTGCACTGAGACACACATCTAAAGCAGGCAGAGAGGTACTCCCTCTGGTCAAATCCTCCCTGGAGCTCACCATGCCAAGGAATATCAGTCATATGAGTACAGAAAATATTTACACAGGGAAGCTGGTTCACAAGACAAAAGTTCACCCTGACAAGAATGACACTGAGAACATGAAAGACAAGTTTAATTTTGCTTACATTCACTACCAGTCTAAGAAAAATATATCCTCACCAAGGGTACACCAGTATGCATCCAGGCAGGTCAAACATGACGCAATCAACTTGGTATCCGAGCAGAATCTGAGTTACAATTCAGAAATGGCTCATGAGTCCAAGTTGAATAACAGTATGAATTCCGAGCATTATCATAATAATGGCCTTTTAAAGGATAACATCAGTAATCTGGAAAATTTGCAACCAAATCATTCACGGAGATACATACAAAACAACCGCTTGTTGTCAAAACGAGGTGCCATCAAGACAATAGACCTCAATGCATCTAGCATTCCAGATGACAAGAACCATGTGTTACCAATGAATGGAGGGAATCAGAACTGTAAGTTAGTCAGACATCCCTCCCCTGCAGCAAACAAGACAACAACTAAGCATATCAAACCTTTTCGTAGTGCACAAGAGCGACCCAAGCTGTCAGAAACATGTCCACCACATTTCCTGAAGCAACCACAGAAAGCAAAATCTTCAGAATCCATGGTTCTGCAAGGCAAGAACTTACTGAACATAGCATACAGCGATGATTTCACTTCGTCGCCCAAAGCTACAACTTCTCCACCACCAAAACCAGCAGTTGTCAGGAGGAAGTTGGCAAAGCGGCACAGGCTTAACGAGTCAACGCCATCTGGCAATATGATCCAGGATCAGGTGATTACCACAGACCTGCTAGAGTCTGATACTGCAGAGCTAAACTCTGGCACAGAAGACAATGGGAGGCTATTAACATCTTCTCTTCCGTCTATATCTCCACATATCTCCAGATAATGAAGTCCATTGGAAAGAAAATAAAACAAGACATTTTGAGTGGAATAGATAGGAAACATACCCAGAAAACAATGCAATACAGCAATAGTGAAACTGGGACTAGAATTGAATGCAGTTCACTACAATAGTCAGCTTCACAGACCAAGATGGAGTTGGTATCACTGACATCACTATGTTTTGTATCTCTACATATCTGTTCAAATATTTGATTTGTATGTTGTTAGCAGATCAGTATTCAATGCAGTATTGTTAATGAATGTTGCCATATCTTCGCTGCATGAATGTATTTAACATATGTGTGTTTTAGAAGTCTTTCCGACAGTGTTTGAATGTGTGTGGATATACACATGAATATATAGATTTAAGTGTGTGTGTTTATATATATATATATATATATATATATATATATATATATATATATATATATATATATATATATATATATATATAGTTTCATTGTTTTACTTCTTTTTGCCCCACTTGTAAAAAGTGCACACGAGGACCACGTGTTATTGCGTTATTTCACCATCAGCCGAGGAGGCTAGGTGTCCGATCTGATCACCTATGACATCACAATTCCGGTGTGGCAAAATTGAAACACAGATTTTTGAAAATTTCTTGTAAAAATGCTGTTTTTAGACATGTGAACAGATTCAGACACCAAAACATCTGAGCCACACCATGCTTCAAGTAGTCAGTTATGGCAGTCTGTACACAGCTGGAGAAGCAATGACGATTGATACAAATGTAGAAGCAATGATGACTGATACAAATGTAGAAGCAATGATGACTGATACAAATGTAGAAGCAATGACGATTGTGTACAGCTGTAGAAGGATGACAATAATCTGTGTACAGCTGTAGAAGGATGACAATAGTATGCATACAGCTGTAGAAGGATGAATAATAGTCTGTGTACAGCTGTAGAAGCAATGAATGATAGTCTGTGTACAGCTGTAGAAGGATGATAATAGTCTGTGTACATCTGTAGAAGCAATGAATGATAGTCTGTGTACAGCTGTAGAAGGATGATAATAGTATGTGTACAGCTGTAGAAGCAATGAATGATAGTCTGTGTACAGCTGTAGAAGCAATGAATGATGATAGTCTGTGTACAGCTGTAGAAGGATGATAATAGTCTGTGTACAGCTGTAGAAGCAATGAATGATAGTCTGTGTACAGCTGTAGAAGTAATGAATGATAGTCTGTGTACAGCTGTAGAAGCAATGAATGATAGTCTGTGTACAGCTGTAGAAGGATGATAATAGTCTGTGTACAGCTGTAGAAGGATGATAATAGTACGTGTACAGCTGTAGAAGGATGATAATAGTATGTGTACAGCTGTAGAAGGATGACGATAGTCTATGTATAGCTGTAGAAGGATGACTATAGTCTGTGTACAGCTGTAGAAGGATGACGACAATCTGTGTACAGCCGCTGAAGCAATGATGATAAGTCTGAATACAGCTGTAGAAGCAATGATGATAAGTGTGTGCAGTTGTAGAAGCAATGATGATTGTATACAGCTTTAAAAGCAATGATGATAAGTGTGTGCAGTTGTAGAAGCAATGATGATTGTATACAGCTTTAAAAGCAATGATGATAGTCTGAATACGACTGTAAAAGCAATGATGATTGTATACAGCTTTAAAAGCAATAACAGCCTGAATACAGTTGTAGAAGCAATGATGATTGTATACAGCTTTAAAAGCAATGGTGACAGCCTGAATACAGTTGTAGAAGCAATGATGATTGTATACAGCTGTAGAAGCAATGATGATAGTCTGAATACAGTTGTAGAAGCAATGATGATTGTATACAGCTTTAAAAGCAATGATGATAGTCTGAATACAGCTGTAGAAACAATGACGATTGTATACAGTTGTAAAAGCAATGATGATAAGTGTGTGCAGCTTTAAAAGCAATGACGATTGTATATCGTCTGTTTTGTGTATGTTAACTCTCTATGCCCCAGGCAACTCACCAAATGTGATTGGCTATTCTTTATGTGTACCACTTCACGCATCATTTGCCTCTTACATTTACTCAGATCATACTGCAGAGAAATCTGATGTTTTTACTTTTTTAACCATGAATGCACACTTGTGATTTTCACTGTTATCGTTATATTGATGACAGCCCAAATCCCCTCAATGTATATATCCCCTGCCCCAATTCCTGTGTGTCTCAGACATTTGTTATACTTGAAACTAACAACTATCGTTATGTTATACTTGAAACTAACAACTATCATTATGTTATACTTGCAACTAACAACTATCGTTATGGTCCTGTTCCCATGTCCTGAGGCAGACTGGATGTATGGTGCCAGTCCTATATTTGTATAGACCAATCATAACTTGATGGGTGACGTGGTCGACATGGTCAGTATCGTTGGCAACATGGTCAGTGTCATATGGGCATGTGGTCGGTGATGTGGTCAGTCATGGTCAGTGCCATCGGTGACCTGGTCAGTGCGATGGGTGACATGGTCAGTGTCATGATGGCCACCTGTACTTCCCAGATCATTTTCTGAAACCAATTTCAGTCTGGCTTGATCTGGAGACCAGGCCAATTGAAAACAGAAGCCTTCTGGATAGAGATTTGAACACGAACACCGAGCCAGAAGGCCAGTATCATACGGTTATGATAGCATTAATTAAAACACCCAACAGGTGTTTACACTCCTCCCTAATTTTTGGAGTGTGGTGGATTTTGTTTGTGTGTATACACAGTGACTAAATTTTGTTGTTGTGTACACACAGACTATGAACGGTTACATAAGTTGTTCAAATGTATGTAGGTTTTTTAAAATTGTTTATAGAGAATCTCATTAACAATTTTGTTGTCATAATTAATTTTTTATTATTACATCCATTTTGGTATTTTGACAATCCAGGTTTTGATACAGATAAACTGAGTTTCTTGGCTCCTTTGGTTTTCCTTTATGGGCAGATGATGTGTGTGTGTGCGTGCGTGTGTATGCATACATGCAGTGTGTGTTTGTTTTGTGCTCCTTGGTGAGTGATGAAGCACATGCAACAAGTTTTAACAATATGAAAATAAGGCACACAAGTATCATCTATATATTGATCATGAAATGAAACATGATACTGATGAACTTTGACCTGTGAAAGAAAATAAAACTGTTGAGGAATTTCTTATCCTCTTCTTAAAGCACAAGACACAGAAAATATATCACTTGTTGTGCTGAAACAACCAAGTTTGTTTGCACCTGAACATTTCTGGTTCAGAGTTTGATCAACTATTAAAAGTGTATATGCAAACATTGCTTGAACAAAGCCAGCAAACAAAGGTCTAATTGCCAGAATAATTCAAACAAAAACAATATGGTGACTGATAGGAATAATAGACCAAAATTGTTCTGACACACATTTAAAAAGTAAGCCATTCAATAAGAATATAATGAGGCAATGGACAATCACATGTATCGAGATGTTAACAGTTCCTCCTCTCCTCATCCCATCAACATTTTTTCCACCTTGATGAATCTACCTACCAATCATGCATATTTTACTGCTACTGACTTGTAAGATCTCTTAGTGATGCTTTCACAATGCAGATACCAAAAATAGTTTGTGCAGAATATCTTTTACAACCTTACAGAAAATGGTGTTAAAATTCAATATATGTGAAGGGTAAAAAAACCTGATGAAATAACAACAAAAGTAGTAAACTGTATTAACAAGGATTTATAAACGTTCATATTACAAAATAAATCCAAAGTAAAATATTTAATAAAAACATATTTGTGGAATATAAATGACAACATAATGTGTACATATGCTAGCTGTGAACACATCTGTACACATTCTTTAAACTCACAACCAACACCACCCTCTTATATGCAGGTTGTGTACATTACATACTAGCTAAAAGATTCTTTTGTAATTTGAATTTCAGCTGTTCTAGATTTGTTAGTCTACATCACCATTCAACTTCTTCTTAGTGTAATGATTTGTGGAATTGATGATCTTGTCTGTAAACAGTCTTCTATCTCATGCACTAGCCCAGGGGTGGCCAACACGTGGCCTGCCAGAAGTCATGTTGCGGCCCGCGGAGTGGGGAGCGACGATGTGGTCCAAGCTGTATCATGCTTGCTGGTTTACATTAATTAGAAAAAAAAATATTAGGTGCATGGCCCGGCAGGAAATAATATTTCTGAAATTTGGCCCGCCTGCTGAAAAGGTTGGCCACCCTTGCACTAGCCAATCATTTCTGATACCAATGTTCCTACATGCCATGAACCCAAAACTGTCCAGCATATTCTCTCTTGGTTGCCCATTGCCTTTTTTCCCCTCCAACTGTTTCCTTCTCATGATGTACCTAAAGAATGTGGACTGTTTTCTTCTTATGTGAGTAACCAGATCTCTTTGTGAGTTCACTTCTTATAAGATATCTTCTTTTTTATCTGTCAAGTGTTCTCATTATTCTTCCATAAAACCACATCTCTGCAGCCTCCACATAATTTCTCACTAATCTGCTGACTGTCCATGATTCACTTCCATATAATGGCTTGATATAACTCTTAGAAACAGCCTTTCTCACCTCGATGGACAGCGATATATTAGATAAAATATGCTTTATCTTGTGAGATGTTGCTTTTGCTCGGACTATTCTACATTTAACTTCTTTAATACATCTTCTTTCTTTGTAATTACTACTACTCCTCTGCTATTCAGATTAAGCCCTTTGTTTTGACTTTATGTAAACATTACATCTATCATTATTCTTATTTATATGCTTGTGAAATCTTGACTTTTTATCAGCGATACGCTAGGAAATTAAACCACTTCCACACAGTCTGCCTTAGGAATCTATTGAAGATTAAATGGCAAGACAAGATCCCAGACACTGAAGTTCTAGAAAGTGTCCATGCCCATTATTCACTCTACTAATGAAGAATCAGATTCACTGGACTGGTCACTTAACTCGCATGCCAGATCACAGGCTCCCTAAACAAAATTTGTTACAGCGAGCTGCATTGTGGTAAACGCTCCCAAGGCGGCCAGAGGAAATGCTGTAAAGACACTGAAAATCTCACTGAAAGCTTTTGGAATTCATCTTGACACTTGGAAGACTGCTGCCAAAGACCAAAATTCGTGGCGCACATCATTACGCAAGGGTGCACTCACCTGTGAAGCAACCAGGACTGCAAGAGCTGTGAAGAAAAAGCTGGACAGAAAAACCACTGCAGGAGATCCTCCTCCTGGAACGTCAAGCATTCTTTGCCCACATACTTTCAACCCCACTGGATGAAATGAATGGTCATCATCATTCTTGATGGACAAACAACACAACACATCTATCATTTCTTTAACTGTATGTTCAGCTATCAAAACTGAGTCATCAGTATAACAAAAATTGTTTACATTATGCCTACCAATTGATATCCTCAGTATATCAAAGATTGTTTACATTATGCCTGTCAAATGATACCCCTGGCATATCTATTATGGATCTCATTGTTCAACAGTGGCTTGTAATCACTGCTAGGTTTCCACATCAAATAATGGTAATTTCCTGCTACTAACACACCTACCAAAATCTTGTATTTACACTGCGATTCTAAGCGTTCAATCTGTTCATATATAACCAACTATATTGAAATTTCTCAAACAGACACACTAAAAGCCACTTCATGTGCCAGGTGAAGATGTTTACTGAGACATAAAGCAGCTCACTATTTAAAATAAAACAATAATCATACATATGGAATTTAACTAGAACTATACTAACTATTTGGATTATGAAGAGAACAAAAAGCACAGCACAGGTTTAAAAATTCACAGAGGAAAGACAAAGATAATGAGAATAAATCAAGCTAATGATATCCTGATCTCCCTTGGTGAAACCTCACTCTGAGAGAAGTAATCATAGACCTGTTTAGGTAGCAATGCATACAAAGATGAGGGAAGAAATAGAAATATCAAAATAAGAATATGCAAGACAAGAGGAGATTTTATAGCACTAGGACATTTGTGGAAGTGAAAACAAATGAAGTCCTTGAGTTCGGGACATATTTCAAGTACTTCAGAAGTCGGAGTGGGTTTGCCAGAAGTCGGAGTGGGTTTGTCTGAAAGCAAGAGACACTGGTAACAGGAAAAGCTATCGGAGTGGGTTTGTCTGAAGGCGAGAGACTCTGGTAATAGGGAAAGCTATCAGAGTGGGTTTGTCTGAAGGTGAGAGACAATGGTAATAGGGAAAGCTATCAGAGTGGGTTTGTCTGAAGGTGAGAGACAATGGTAATAGGGAAAGTTATTGGAGTGGGTTTGTCTGAAGGTGAGAGACAATGGTAATAGGGAAAGCTATCAGAGTGGGTTTGTCTGAAGGTGAGAGACAATGGTAATAGGGAAAGCTATCGGAGTGGGTTTGTCTGAAGGTGAGAGACACTGGTAATAGGGAAAGCTTTCGGAGTGGGTTTGTCTGAAGGTGAGAGACACTGATAATAGGGAAAGTTATTGGAGTGGGTTTGTCTGAAGGTGAGAGACACTGGTAATAGGGAAAGCTATCAGAGTGGGTTTGTCTGAAGGTGAGAGACACTGATAATAGGGAAAGTTATTGGAGTGGGTTTGTCTGAAGGTGAGAGACACTGGTAATAGGGAAAGTTATTGGAGTGGGTTTGTCTGAAGGTGAGAGACAATGGTAATAGGGAAAGCTATCAGAGTGGGTTTGTCTGAAGGTGAGAGACACTGATAATAGGGAAAGCTATCGGAGTGGGTTTGTCTGAAGGTGAGAGACACTGGTAATAGGGAAAGCTATCGGAGTGGGTTTGTCTGAAGGTGAGAGACACTGATAATAGGGAAAGTTATTGGAGTGGGTTTGTCTGAAGGTGAGAGACACTGATAATAGGGAAAGCTATCGGAGTGGGTTTGTCTGAAGGTGAGAGACACTGGTAATAGGGAAAGTTATTGGAGTGGGTTTGTCTGAAGGTGAGAGACAATGGTAATAGGGAAAGCTATCAGAGTGGGTTTGTCTGAAGGTGAGAGACAATGGTAATAGGGAAAGCTATCAGAGTGGGTTTGTCTGAAGGTGAGAGACAATGGTAATAGGGAAAGCTATCAGAGTGGGTTTGTCTGAAGGTGAGAGACAATGGTAATAGGGAAAGCTATCAGAGTGGGTTTGTCTGAAGGTGAGAGACAATGGTAATAGGGAAAGCTATCAGAGTGGGTTTGTCTGAAGGTGAGAGACAATGGTAATAGGGAAAGCTATCAGAGTGGGTTTGTCTGAAGGTGAGAGACAATGGTAATAGGGAAAGCTATCAGAGTGGGTTTGTCTGACGGTGAGAGACAATGGTAATAGGGGAAGCCACATGCAAACATATGTCCAGTGCAGTCAGCAGTAGTAACAACTGCTAGTGGTAGCAGTATGGACTATGGTTGAGTTCAAAGCGAGCAGTCGGGGGGAAAAAAGAACAGAAATTAAACTTAGCACCAAACTTAGAATGCTCGCTTTGATCTCAAGCATAGTCCGTACACGTGCTGCCACCACTAGCTGTTGTTCATTACTTGGGGTCTGTGTAAAATACCAGGACTAAATGGTATGACAGAATCACCAATGTGGAGCTCATGGAGACAAATTGACAAACACCAGTGAATCAACAGATGTTGGCTTCAGATAGGACATACACTGAGACAACCTGAGAATAAAATAACTAGACAGGTCTTTATCTGGAATCCACAAGGCAAACGAAATAGACAAAGTTCTAAAACCACACAGAGAAGAGAAATAGAAACAAACATGAATAATATGGAGAGGAAATGGATGAAACTGTGGGATAGCTAAAGATAGGAGTGCCTGAAGTCAGTTGATGATCTGTGTCCCAAAGGAGGATAATGGGTGAAAAAAGACAAGAGGAATATTAACTGTCTATCATTGTTAGTGATGCTGAAACATTCCGTTGATTACATGATGCCTGCAGTCAGCACATATATACAGGCTCATCATCATCATCTGCCCTGCCAACAGGTCATGCATCTCCATAGACCTCAGTCCTTGGCGTTCTGGATCAATTCTCTTGATGTTCCTCCCAGCCATGGTCTCAGTCCATCCAGCATCATGTCACTCAGTCTGCCTCTTCTACTGCTGATATTTCCAGTTGTCACAATGTTCTCCAATGCCTCTCTTCTCATTACGTGACCAAAGAACACTATTTATCTCCCCCTGATATTTGTATATAATGTTCTACTTTCAGTAACCTTTTCTAGGCAATCGCTGGATACTTTGGCAATCCATGGTATTCGCAACATACCTCTCAAAAACCACATCTTTGTTGATTCCATATTCTTCCTAATTTATTCATTAATGTTCCATGACTCACTGTACAGGCTAGATGTTATATTTCACATTTCTGACCCTGAACTGACCACTGCCTCTGAATATGACAGCCAGATATTCTACTTACAGCCCAACTCCTGCTTCTCATTGCCATTAAAAAAAAAACACAAAAAAACTTACACAATGAACACTTCAGATTAATCATATTTATAACAATATACGACAATCCAGTCAACACATGCATTCCTCTACTGAACATTCACATCTTGTCAAACACATCCCAGCATTCAGTTCGTCAGGGGAAGACAACCTCAGGACTGGACTTTGATGTGTATTAGGTTGTGCAGCATGTCAAATGAGTTCCCATCAGGCTGGACACTAATGATGCCATCTGAAGTGCGGACTGACAAAAATCCATAATCGTCTAGTCCCACAATCACGCCTTCTGTAGCTTTGTCTAACTGTATGCTGACCTTGCAGTTTCTGGTGTTAGAGAATATAGTGATTTGTGATGACAATATTATTTCAACAACAAAAACAAATGCCTTTTAGGTTATAAATTTGTCATCTAAATGCCTTATAGGTGAACAATTTCTCATGAAGCATTATTCTCACTTTCCAGTTTCATTTGGAGCAGAAATATGGTCAGAGCAGGTAGAGGATATATATATATATAAAATCATTGCAAAGTGACATATGCATTCTCTGTAATGATCTAAGTCCTTGGTATTCTGGGTAAGTTCTATTTGCTGATATTCTTTCATGCCATCGTCTAATACCAGTAAACATAATTTCTCCCTGTCTGCCTCTTATACCACTGATCTTTACAGTCATCATGTTTTTTCCAAAGTTTCTTCTCATTATACGACCAACGACCAAAGAGCCCTGACTCTTTCTTTAAGATGTGTGTAATTTTCTACTTTCATTAACCTCTTCCAGACAACTGTTGTTGGTTAAAAATGGATCTACCTTTACCATTATCTGACTGTTAGTTGCAATACAGTTATTAAAAACTTCATGACAGAAATAGTCTTAGATGTGTGAATTGTAAAGTCTTCACATACACTAGAGCCTAGAAAAGTGTAGGATGGGACTCAAGGATGGACTCAAGACACCATTGAGAGTCTCAGTATTTTCTTGGTAAAGTAAGGATGAACTCAAGACACCAGTCTCAATATTTTCCTGGTAGATCAAGGATGGACTCAAGACAGAGTCTCAGTATTTTCCTGGTAGATCAAGGGTATACTCATGACATCATGGAGAGTCTCAGTATGTTCCTGGTAGATCAAGTATGGACTCAAGACAGAGTCTCAGTATTTTCCTGGTAGATCAATAAAGGACTGGAAAGAATATGTCACATGGCGATGATTAATAATTATAAATAAACATCACATTAACAACAAGTAAACATCTTTCTAAATTGAAATTAAAGATCTAGTTTTCATACCATGTGACATACTGGACATAAGGTGCTAGACTAGGATTTCTGGACCAATCAGCACTTGATGAGTTATGTAGTATTGTCCTGGTCACCTTTAACCTCCCAGGAAATGATCTAGTCCCTAGTTTGATGAGGTTATGATAATAATCAGCTATCTTTTAGCAAAGCAATAATACTGAGGATCAGGTACTCACCCATGCAACCAGTGTTTATAGTACTCATTGCAAAAACTCTGGTGGCCAACTTTCTCAAAATTCTGCAGCAGATTTTCTAAGCAGGTCACTGTCCGAGCAATCAACTGACTTGAGGTCAAAGGTGCAAGTTCGGGGAGGTGAGGATTGAAAATGTTTCTCAGTTTGATGATGTCATTGATACATATTGTAGGGTTGCTGTTGCTGACGTTAAACCCACATCCTGTATTCCAACACAAAATAAATGCTTGTTAAAACCTTTAAACAGTTATATGGAAACAATTCACACCTGAAGCTACAGAGTGTGTGCTCTGTGCTCAATGTCATCTTCAACAGCCAGCAAAGAGAGAGTGAAGAGAAGAAGACGAGGGAATAGTGAAAGGCAGGGAGTGACCAGAGGATGTGGCAGACACTCAAAACTCCATTGTCATAATCAGACTGCTACAGCTACCATTAGTTTTGGAACTCTTTTCTGGCTGTAGCAGATGAGGACGCAGTATGTATGGGAGAGCCCTGAGTGCTGTGATGTCGGTTCTTGACTCAACTCAACCTGTAAACAAATCTAATCAACCCCATAATCTAACAGTTGGTCATACAGGTTTTGTTTTGTTTGTAAAGGATTACTTTCACTGCATACAGATAGCACTGCATACAGATAGCACTGCATAAAGATACCACTGGACACAGATACCACTGGACACAGATACCACTGCATAGAGATACCACTGCATACAGATACAACTGCACACAGATACCAGTGGACACAGATACCACTGCATACAGATGCCACTGCATACAGATACCACTGGACACAGATACCACTGCACACAGATACCACTGCATACAGATACCACTGGACACAGATACCACTGGACACAGATACCACTGCATACAGATACCACTGGACACAGATACCACTGGACACAGATACCACTGGACACAGATACCACTGCATACAGATACCACTGCACACAGATACCACTGCATACAGATACCACTGCACACAGATACCACTGCACACAGATACCACTGGATACATACCACTGGACACATACCACTGGACAAAGATACCACTGAACACAGATACCACTGAACACAGATACCACTGGACACAGATACCACTGGACACAGATACCACTGGACACAGATACCACTGGGCACAGATACCACTGGGCACAGATACCACTGCACACAGATACCACTGCACACAGATACCACTGCGCACAGATACCACTGGGCACAGATACCACTGCACACAGATACCACTACACACAGATACCACTGCACACAGATACCACTGCACACAGATACCAGTGGACACAGATACCACTGGACACAGATACCACTGGACACAGATACCACTGGACACAGATACCACTGGACACAGATACCACTGGACACAGATACCACTGCACACAGATACCACTGCACACAGATACCACTGCATACAGATACTACTGCATACAGATACTACTGCATACAGATACTACTGCATTCAGATACTACTGCATATAGATATCACTGCATACAGAAACCACTGCACACTGCAACAGGGGATGGATTATTGTGACTATTAGCTGACTGGGAATGGAATATCATCACTGTATTAGCTGACTGGGAATGGAATGTCATCACTGTATTAGCTAATAGGGAATGGAATATCATCACTGTATTAGTTGACTGGGAATGGAGTATCATCACTGTATTAGTTGACTGGGAATGGAATGTAATCACTGTATTAGCTAATAGGGAATGGAATATCATCACTGTATTAGTTGACCGGGAATGGAATATCATCACTGTATTAGCTGACTGGGAATGGAATGTCATCACTGTATTAGCTAATAGGGAATGGAATATCATCACTGTATTAGTTGACTGGGAATGGAATATCATCACTGTATTAGCTGACTGGGAATGGAATGTCATCACTGTATTAGCTAATAGGGAATGGAATATCATCACTGTATTAGTTGACTGGGAATGGAATATCATCACTGTATTAGTTGACTGGGAATGGAATGTCATCACTGTATTAGCTGACTGGAAATGGAATGTCATCACTGTATTAGCTAATAGGGAATGGAATATCATCACTGTATTAGTTGACTGGGAATGGAATATCATCACTGTATTAGTTGACTGGGAATGGAATGTCATCACTGTATTAGCTAATAGGGAATGGAATATCATCACTGTATTAGTTGACTGGGAATGGAATGTCATCACTGTATTAGCTGATAGTTAGTTTTTCCTCTTGAGCCCAAGGCGACGCATAGGGCAGACGTCACGGCTCTCCATGTCCGGCGGTTCACTGCTACCTGTTGTAGATCCTGGATGTTCACTCGGCCGTTGAATGAACCTTCTCTGATGATGGTTCTACGCAGGGTCTCTCTTGGTCTTCCCCGTTTTATTTTCCCTACTGGTGACCATAAGAGGGCTTGGTTTGGGAGTCTTGTCTTGTCCATTCTGAGTACATGGCCGATGTAGTTTCAACGGCGTTTTGTTACAAAATTGGATACAATATCTTGCTTAGTCTCTTGTCTTATTTGCGTATTGGTTCTGAAATCTGTCCAGTGGAGTTTTAGAATTCTTCTAAGACATTTGTTCTCAAAATTGTCTAATTTTTTATCTAAAGCTACTGTTGATTTCCAACTCTCACATCCATACGTTAGCGGTGGAATCACACAAGAGTTGAAGATTTTAAGTTTCGTATGTTTGCTTAGTGTCTTTGACTCCCAGATGTTTGACAGTTTATTGAAGGCACCAGATGCCAGGTGCGATTCTAGATAATATTTCTGGCGATCAGTCCCCTGTAGATGTCATTTTGCTTCCTAGGTACGTGAAGCTGTTGACTTTTTCAAGAACATGGTTGTTTAATTTGGTGTTGTCTGAACTGTTGGTAAGATCAATAGTTTTTGTTTTTGCAGTGTTAATTTGGAGACCAATTTGTCCTGAAACATTTAGCTGATAGGGAATGAAATATCATTGTATTAGCTGTTAGGAAATGGAATATCACTGTTATATCTGTTAGGGGATGGAATGTCATCACTGAATTAGCTATTAGGGAATGGAATGTCAATGTATTAGCTGATAGGGAATGGAATGTCATCACTGTATTAGCTGATAGGGAATGGAATGTCATCACTGTATTAGCTGATAGGGAATGGAATGTCATCACTGTATTAGTTGATAGGGAATGGAATGTCATCACTGTATTAGCTGATAGGGAATGGAATGTCATCACTGTATTAGTTGATAGGGAATGGAATGTCATCACTGTATTAGTTGATAGGGAATGGAATGTCATCACTGAATTAGCTGATAGGGAATGGAATGTCATCACTGTATTAGTTGATAGGGAATGGAATGTCATCACTGTATTAGTTGATAGGGAATGGAATGTCATCACTGTATTAGTTGATAGGGATGGAATGTCATCACTGTATTAGTTGACAGGGAATGGAATGTCATCACTGTATTAGTTGATAGGCAATGGAATGTCATTACTGCATTAGTTGATAGGGAATGGAATGTCATCGCTGAATTAGCTATTAGGGAATGGAATGTCAATGTATTAGCTGATAGGGAATGGAATGTCATAACTGTATTAGCTGATAGGGAATGGAATGTCATCACTGTATTAGCTGATAGGGAATGGAATGTCATCTCTGAATTAATTGATAGGGAATGGATTGTCATGATGGAATAAGTGATTTGGGAATGGATTCTTATAACTACATCAGCAAGGATTGTTAAGTTAGCTGCTGGATTTATGGATTATGACTATTTATTGCTTCCCCCATAAAAAAAAAAACACAAGCAAATAGTACTTAACTATTCTCACTTATCCAACACATTTCTGGAATGGTTTCATTTGTATAAGTGCAAACAATGGTATATTATTTCCTATATATCTTATGGACATGAACTGAAGATGAGGATATGAAATGCCTTGAAACATGAAACATAGCTAACAAAGAGTTTACTTCATTGTGATGATAACATTTATATTATTTCTTAACACACCCCCCCCCCCCCCCCCCCCCCCAGTGAGAGAAAAAGAGAGAGAGAGAGAGAGAGAGAGAGAGAGAGAGAGATGAGAGAGAGAGAGAGAGAGAGAGAGAGAGAGAGAGAGAGAGAGAGAGAGAGAGAGAGAGAGAGAGAGAGAGAGAGAGAGAGAGAGAGAGCAAACAAAAGTCAAGCACACATAATGAGCGTGCAACATTTAAATCTTCAAAAAATTCAAACAAATTACATATCAAGCATCTGACTGCAGAATTAGCTAAAATAAATGACAAATTATAACTGACTAAGAGTGACTGATACCTAACTGATATCTCTAAAATGTTCTGCTGGCTCACCTATTACTAACTACAGAAGTACAACTCCATCTTTCTCTATGACAAACAAACTCCCCTAGGACATCAAGGAAAAGAAAGGATGATGTAAAGATCCAAAAGAATGAATATTTGGTACAGAGTTAAAAGGGTTTAAAGGTGTAAAGGTAAGATGACTGGCTTAATTGCACTAGTTTTCTTTACCCTATCTGGCTCAGTCTCTCTGTCCACATAGAACAGCAAGCTGACTGCTGAGAGCATCCACAAACAATGCACTCTGTAGCTTCAGCAATGACACCCCCCCCCCCCACATGCCTCCAGAAAAAATTTCACTCAACTGCCTGAACAATGATCTGAACACACACTTATGGCCTTCAGAGCATGAGGCAGACTTGGACAAGAGTAGAACTGATTGCTCTATAGGAGGTTTCTGACAGGTAGCACAACCCTAGACACAGCTTCTATGTACGTACCAATGGTTGCATAAATTCTGCTATCTAGCACGGTGGAGGTGACCAGAACACCCCCCAGCTTCATCTCTTTGCCATAGTAAATATCATTAGGCCACTTCAACTTGATGTCCAAATTCTGCAAAAGAACAATCTTTTAAGTTTCCCGCCTGATTCATTAATATAATTATTATTTTGCACTCTCTAAATAATATTCAGGCACAGAAAATCCCATGGTCATGAAAGACATTTGTCTAAGGAGATCACCAGAATATCATGCTCAAGATTATCATCATGTTTGCGTTTTTGGGTATTTAGATAATAGATGAACTTACTACAAATGCTGCCTTGACTTCTCTCATAGCCTAGGAGGTCACTAGGGGATGTATGTTACCTCTAGACTCCAGGGTAAGTTACATCTACACCCACAGGCAAGGTTACCTCAATATCCCAGGATAGGCTGTTCTACACTCCAGGCTTTGTTATCTCTATACAGCAGGATAAGTTACCTTTATACAGCAGTGTAAGTTATCTCTACACCCCAGGGTATCTTACATCTACACTTTAGGGTAAATAACCTCTACACTACACTCCAGGTTATTTATACACCCCAGGATAGGTTACTTCTACACTCCAGAGCTTGTTACCTCTACATTTCAGAGTAAATTACCTCTGCACCTCAGGATAAATTACCTTTACATCCCAGGGTATGCTGCCTCTACATCACAAGGTACATGACTTCTACATCCCAGGATATGTTACCGCCGCACCTCAAGGTATCTACATTCCCCCTATATACATCTCTTGAACAATAACTTAGCAACTGTTACAACACTGGAATTTGGTATAAATATTCTACCAGGCAGAAAAAGCACAAAAGAGGGTGGTACATGTAGCATAAATACTCTTGTATATGTGTTGTGGTATTGAGAACCGATGTATGTGTCTTTAATGCAATGACATTATTTCTGAAAATAAATAAAGTAAACCAACATTCTTCCTCAATTTGCCCTTCATGTGGGCAGCATTAAAACCTTCACATGACAAATGCTAGAGTAAACTGTACCTATCTAGAATACTTCTCTACAACACTCGCTGATGTACAGGGTATGGATCACAGAGACAAATGCTAGTTAGAATACTTCTCTACAACAATGGCTGAAGTACAGGGAATGAATTACACATGCCTATTATCCTGTCTCTAGTAAGAATACTTCTTCATAACAGTAGCCAAAGTATAGAGTGAGTTGAGTTGAGTTAAGAACCGACATCACTGCACTAAGGACATTCCCATAGTGCTCCTCCCCTCGTTCAACAACCAGCGAAGAGTATAGAGTGAATGTGTGCCCTACTACCTTTCCCTTCAGTATAGTTTTCAGCTGGGTTCTCACATACTGAAAATATTCTATTTGTTAAATACTGAATCTTGCTAAGTAATTTTAATTTCATTTTTGGTCTGTTAAAGATTTCTTTATTTGGCAACTGATCTTTCAATGATAGATTCCCCATTTTTCTACATATCCACAGTTTGATTGTATGGATCCTTTCTATCAATTACTTGTTCAAAGTCTACGACCTAACACCATATAACAATGTAGAGTGTACACAGCAGATGGTGGCTCAGTTGTATGCAACCAAGTAGTTTTTGTTCATTAGAATATTTAACTGTTGTAGAATACAACCTAGGCCATGTTGATTCCGTTCTTGATGTCTGTTTTAACCTGCTAATATCTGTTGCTATGTGACTAATTCAGGAGAAATGTTTTGACTTGTTTGTTATTATGTTTGCACATTTGGTGTTTTAACTGCCTTGTCAATTATTATGTTAAAGGACTTTTTTTTTTCAAAATGGGCATATGGTGCTAGACCCACATTTGTAAAGACCAACTGACACTGGGTGGGTGATGTAGATAGTATCACACCAGCCACTTTTACTTCCCCAGACATTTCCTGGTTCCCACTTAAGGCTGGGTCAACCTGGGAGCCCAGGACAATGTTACAGATCCCCCTCGATGCAGATTCAAACCCATGACCACCGGGCCGGTAGGCGAGCATCTAGCCACTATTCTAATGTGGCTACCTGCCAATTATTACATTTCTTGTTTTCTTAAGTATCAAAGTAAAATGTATGCCATTTGTTTGTTTCCATGTTTAACAAGCTCTAGGAGATCTTGTTCAGTTTCTGTTAGGAAGACTATAATCTGTACATCTGAAGTTGTTAATGGATCTTTCAACAATATTAAATCTTCCATCCTAACTATTCCAACAATTCTTCAAATTGTATATGTAGTTTAAAGAAAAAACAATGAGATGAAATACATCCTTGCTAAACTCCTATCTTTACAAAAAAGTTAGTTGCATGTCCTTTACAGGACGTAGCAGTCAACCCAAGCATGTTTTGGCTGTTCGTGATTGCTGGGCAAGTTTACTTTCAGTAGTTTTCCATTGCTGTCTGAACGACCGGCACCCTTACCATTTAATAAAAAACCACACCCGTAACCCTTTCGCTAAGAGCCTATCTTTATACCTACACAATTATTGGTTGGTTGGTGAATCCTCCAGAAGACTGAGTACTAACTCTAATACATTGTCATTTGAGCCCTGGAGGAGGGCTTGCAAATGTCGGAGGCATATTGGTGCAAAGACTTGCCTCCCGACCCTGTACCAGAATACTATCTTCTTGCGGACTGTGTGGTAATACACTTCTCCCTCTCCCCAAACTCAGAAACTAGGGGGGGGGGGGGTGGTGGTGGTGGGGGGTGGTGTGTGTGTGTGTGTGTGCGTGCGCGCGCAGGACTGGTACTGGAACTTCACATCTGGGGCGAGACCTGTTAGGATGTAACCAGGGCAGGGTTCAACACAGCATAGACAGACTGGTTAGGACTAGGCCTGGGCTGGCCATGTTTCCTCCGTGGGTTTTGTGTGAGTTTACATTTCTATGTAAGCTGGCTAAAGTACAGATTATACATTGACACCTGCCTCATATCCAGGCAGAGTTACAACACTCTGAACCACAGCGACGGACATGATGTGCTGCAAGAATGACACTCGCTGGCCCAGCTGACTGTCCAGATTTAGGTTCAAGGGAAGTGTAAACATCGCACATCCGGCAGGGCTGAGCCATGAATTACCTCCCCTACCTGAATTAAAAATTAAAAAAAAAAAATTAATTTTAAAAAGTAATTACTTGACATTACAATGTTACATGTGAATGTTTTATTACACATCTCATGTTCTGACATGTCTATCTTTAAATTACATAAAAACAATTTATAATTAGAATTCATTAATGACTTGATAATGTTAGGGATACATTCCTGGTCAAGTTAACTGGCGCACTTGATTGTTTCTCTACTACCTTCACCTCTAGGCTTCCCCCAACTTTGAGTCTTGTTAGTTTCACATTTGAATTTGGATGTCATTTTGAGTGTCTCGAGACACAGTGAAGGTTCCTGAGTGCCAGAACTGTGCTAAGAGAGCTCTGCGTGGATGATAATCTTATACAAATCTGCCTTACCATTATCTCATGCATATTCATCATCTCATGGTTGCATGCATATTCTGGACCAGGTCAAATGCTGAACTAATGACACAGGTGGCCTTGAAGCTTGCAATGCACCTTTAGTGATGTTAACCTTTTCAGCTGTCTGTATCCTTCTATGCCAGGATATCATAATAGTAAGATCACTCTAGCTTCTTTCCCATTTGTCCTGCCACTTCTTGCAACCAATTGTGTATTTCTTTGTCTGAGTGCTTAAAGAAGACATAGCTAATAGTTTCTGAGAACTAATTTCTGATTATTATGCACCTACATGTCCTGGTAGTGTGACACTAGTCACAAAGTGATGAAACAGACATGAATTAAATCTTGAAATAAACAGACCCATAGACAGGTCAACTAAAAAAAAAAAATGAAAATGCTAGCAACCTCTGCCGCTGGTCTGTCTTCCAGCCACGGCAATGAGTCCCATGTTCTCTGGAATAGAGAACTGAAGCCCATCAAACACTGACATTGTGGATGTGATGACATCTGTGTAAAACAGCACCTGCCCCAGTGTGAGGGTGTTCAAGTGTCTCCAGTATGTCTGAGGGTTGAAGTACTCTGTGTGGGCATCGTACTCAAAGTCTGTGACTACAGGCAGAAGTGTTGAGGAAGCTTCTGTCTCAGTTGAGGACTCTACAAATTTCAGACTCATTTTCTGTGACCTTAATGTGTTGTCTTTTAAACGGTGCTTGAATGATTCCAGGAAGGATTCTTTGAGACCCTAGGGGAGCAGAAATAACACAGGAACGTGAAAGCTAAATAATAAAATGAACACCAAATGACTTTAGAACATGAGATACATGCAATGGTCATAATTCATAATAAATGGTCCAATTACTGTCCGTTAATGTAAAAATACCATACAAAAATTAGTTCAGTGAATGTTTGACTCTACTTCTGTTAACATGTTTGTCTTATATAGGAGAATGAGTTTTGTTTTCAGTTTTCTATTTCCAAATGTTTTCTTACTGTTAAATTTGATTATGCTTTCATTTTTGATGCAGCAGCAAGCTTCTGTTCTCAGAGCAAGCTATTCATCACACTAACGACATGGCTAGGAGTAAAGACGAAGCTAGAAATTTGCTACCCCAATCAGAAAAAAGAAAAACTAGGGGAAAATACAAAAGAAAAAAAAAAACAGAGCACAGGCCACTTTTCTGAAAGTGGATCACAAGCAGCAGATAATAAACAAATTATGATGGTACCAGTGGAGGGTGAATGTAGTTCAACGTAGACACATAACAAGACAGTTTTCATGAAGAAAAAAAAAATCACCTGAAAGGCCAAAATTGAAACATCACGCATCAGAAACGGAGAAGGAACTACCAGCTAGCACTAATACTGACATCCAGCAAAGGATACTGCTACCACAGATAACAGAGGGGCTCAACAGTGCTCAAATCAATGCCAAATGATAAAATACTACAAATGCTAGAGGACAAGTGGGGCAAAACTCAGCACTGGTAAGATAATAAAACACAATGATAGCATCACATAGTAGTGCTGTCAACATAGACAGAGGAGCTCACAAAACAACAGGAAAATAACCCATAATGATCAGCTTCAACAATAGACAGTAGTCACAGCCAAATTACCAACCTTTCTGAACTGCAGTCAAGATTTCACAAGTTGCAACTGAATATAAATGTTCTCCAAAGAATATACACTGATGATTTTCATGGTCAGTCAACTAATAACTATCACAGAGGAAGTGAAACAGAGGCATGCTGATGTATGTAACCTTGATTGTAATGTATATATGTATATATATATAATGTATATATATATATACACACATGTGTGTGTGTTTCAGCGATACTTTAAAAGATTGCCTTGGGCTCCAAGGCAACCCAGTGTAAAATGGGCACCAGGAAATGTTCTGGAAAGTTAATGCAGCCGGCATAAGATTGGCCACATCAACGACTGAGTGTTATTTGGTCTATAAAACTAGGGCTTTACCATCATATACCAAATAAATGACAGGGCTTGAAAAGGGGTCCTTTACTCTCTTCTACTTACTGACCCCATCCTACACATACACACATGCTCGCATATATATAGATTTACGAGATAGAGAAGAGAGAGAGGGAAGGGAGAAGAGACAGTAAAATGTAATAGAACTATACCACACGCTGAGCAAGCAGGAAACACGGGGTAAGTGCAGGGGCGGTGCCTGAGCTGGTATCAATACCCAAGGAAGTCAAAATATCACGAAGGACTGCAAGCCTGTCAGCATTCGAGTTCTTGAGTGCTGTGAATGACTCCTGATCTTTGGCGTACTCTGTAGGGTCCCTCTCCAACAACAGCTGAAAGGAAGCAAATGTCATTAATTTATGACAACTTTGTATTGTTTCTAGTGCAGGAACTAGACTATATAGCAATCTGAAACAGACAATGGACTGTGCCTGTACAATTTCTTATGACTCACATTGCCACTGCGAAGGTTACATAAGCATGATCCATATTTGATTCATAATTACTAAATGTATGTAACATGAACTAACAGAAGACAGCTTACGCAAATACTACGGTTACTGTATCTATGAACAGAACCACAACAATCACTCAGAACTGTAGTTACATTTGCAAGAATTACAACTATTATTCAAAACAGCAGCCATCTATCACCAGAACTGTAATCATGCATTAAAACAGAAGATATCATCACAACTGTAATTGTGGATCAAAACAACAGTCATCATTGGAACTGTAACCATAGCTATCATTGAAACTGTAATCATGGATCAAAACAACAACTATCATTGGAAATGTAATCATGGATCAAAACAACAACTATCATTGGAGCTGTAATCATGGATCAAAACAACAGCCATCATTGGAACTGCAATCATGGATCAAAACAACAACTATCATTGGAACTGTAATCATGGATCAAAACAACAACTATCATTGGAACAGTAATCATGGATCAAAACAACAACTATCATTGGAACTGTAATCATGGATCAAAACAGCAGCCATCATTGGAACTGTAATCATGGATCAAAACAACAACTATCATTGGAACAGTAATCATGGATCAAAACAACAACTATCATTGGAACTGTAATCATGGATCAAAACAGCAGCCATCATTGGAACTGTAATCATGGATCAAAACAACAACTATCATTGGAACTGTAATCATAGATTAAAGATCAACTACCAGTCAGATTTGTAACGTGCACAACTCCTGTTTGTCATGAGAAGGCAAGGTATCTGATCTGGCTACCCAAAAGGTTCCAAATTGCTGTTATATAGCTGGGGGCGCAGAGTTGGGGTGAGCGCCCAACCTTGCAAAATACCCCATGGTTTCTGCATTCATCACCTCTGGCAGCAAAGGTCCAATTCCTGGCCTTCACGTGGCAGAACTGTTTTAACTAACAGGAGAAGGAGTGGCCGCGAGTCTCTGGTGCCGTAAAAAAAAACAACAACCCAGAATTCTCTAGATATGTATGTATGTACATACATGAACAGATATGTGTGTATGTGCATACATATCTAAACTCAAGTTAAACCACTACTACTCTAGTAAAGGAAAGGTGCTGAAGACGGAGACAACCAGCCAGGAGGTGCACCACAGAAATCAGGATGCCACACAATTACGCCATGGAATATGTTGATTACAGCAAAACATTATGGTGCTCACCCTGCTTTGGACCCCCATGCAGGTGCAGTGCCATATATATTCATTCAGTAACATGTCCTTTGTAGAACCTACCTTCCATAACAATCTTCAGGAAAACTTTTCGATCATAAACAAGACGTCCCACATCCGATACACCCATTTGGAGATCATCCACCACATCCTGCACCCATCTTCTCTTTGGCCTTCCTCTTCCTCTCTTCTCAGGCATATACCCCTCCATTATTGTTCTCTCCAAACTTTCATGACATTTCATGTGACCAAAATATTTCAATTGTCTTTATCGTCTTTAATAGCTAACCTTCTTCAATATTCAGCTCTTGAAGTATGGATGCATTTGTTCTCTTCTTTACCCAAGATATTCTTAGAACTCGTGTATAACATTTATATTCAAAGGCATTTATGCTTTGTTCAGCTCGTGTTCCAGGTCTCACAGGCGTTTGTTGCAGTAGGAAAGATGCATGCTTGTAAAAATCTAATTTTTGTAGTTCTATCTGTCCCACTCCACAATTTCTTCAGGTGTTTTAGTCTTTGAAGAGCATTAGATATTTGTCTTTTAATGTCTTTCATTGTGTCACCATTGTTGGTAATCAATGACCCAAGATATTAAAAATTTCCCACCACCTCCAATATTTCCTCATTAACATATATTTCTTTCTCCATAGTAGTTTTAAATGTAAGCATTATCTTTGTTTTTGCTATGTAAAGATATAAGTTGTGATTTTCACTATTCCTTTTTGCTGAGGTTATTAGGTTTTCTATACCATTCTGTGATGTGGATAGCAATACTGTATCATCAGCATTTCGAATCTCTGGTATTTCATGACCACTGATAGTTAGGTCATCATATTGCTCCCTGGTTATATCATCTCTGACATTTCTCATAAAATTTTTGGCGTACAGGTTAAGCAAATAGAGGGACAGTACACAGCCCCGAAGGACTCCTTGCTTGATGTAAATCTGATGTCTCGCCATCTATTCTAACTGCTGCTGGTTAGTCTAGATAGAGCATTTTTATGAGTTGTACTATATGTGAGCTTGACTCTAGTCCGATTTTGTGAAGACACATGAAGGGTTTAGCATAGGTGGGAGCGCAAGTGCACCTGAAATACCACTACTTTTATTGTTTCTTTACTTATTCAGTCTTCAAGGAGATTTGGTTGCAACAAACGAACAATATCTCCGGCGGGCCTATTCTCATTGGTCACGGGATCCGCACAGTGTCAGGCAGGGAGTCTGATGGTAGTATACGCTTACATTGGTCCGGACACCTACGACTGAGATGTGTACACGCTCATACTGGTCCAGACACTTGCTCTAGTGCCCTCAGTTGTGGGATATGGCTGAATGCCTCTAAGCCAAGTCCCACAGTTGTGAGGGTCTGGCCACAAATCATCTTCTGCTCTTGGAGTTGAGACTCACCTCCTGCTCTTGGAGGTTTGACGCTGAGCTGCCAGCATCTGCAGCCTACCTTGTTCCAGACGTATTGGTTATCCTCTTCTCTTGAGTAAACAAGGCAAGGCTGAGAGAGGGAACATGCCGCATGGGAAACACATGTTCTCTGAATCCATACCCAGGCTTTGTGAGATGGAATTTTGGCCAAATTTCAATCCACATACTTTCGTCTGTCAAGACGGTAGGGTGCCACTCACTATATGTGATGGAAAGCCCATATTCCTCATGATTTCCCAAAGTTTCTGATGTTGTATACATATGCCGTATGTAAATCAAAAATCAAATCTTTCTTGGTATGGCTATTCCAGAACAGTTTGCATTCAAGGAACTTACCTGAATGCTTGTCATATGAAAATAAATTCAAAATATGAAAAATAAAATATGAAAAATAAAATATCAAATGACCTTGATCTGATCGACAGTGAGTATTTCTTTGTTATGATTGTAATGTTTATGTTTGGGCTCACATTGGTGCCATCACTCATCTCTGAACCTACTTTAGGACTGACAGATGTCAATATGGTTTTTGGCTATGACAGATACAAAAACAACACAATAAATGATATATCTCAGACATATTAATTTATGTTGCACAATTTATTGATTGGTATATTTTGGTTGAAAGGACTCATTATTCTTAGTCATTAGTATGCATGCACCTCACCAGATACAGCAAAATATGCCAGGCAATAAATTGTGCAACATTCTATTTGTGACCTCCTTATACAAATTCACAAGTATAAAACATAATTTTGAATTAATTTATATTACAACGCATACCTGAGAAAGCACTGTAATACCACCACCTTCACAGAACACCTTCACAACCAATGCTCTATCAGATACTGAACTGCTGCTTCCTGCTCCAGAGCCGTCCACCTGCATACTCTCCTTCTCTGAAAGATTATTTTGTGGTTCACAGAAATTATACGGGACTATAACTTGAGTATTTCCCTTCAAACCACTGTAGACAAATCGGCCTCTGACAGAAGTGATGAACTGACCATCTTTAAAATTAAACTTGATGAGCCTTTCTCCATTAACCCCCTCTTCTTCCACTTTCTCAACAAATACAGATTCCACGGAGCTGTTGAAGCTCAGCAGTTTGCCATGATCTTTCAGCACAAAGTTTCTAATTTCATCTTCTACTTCTGGTCTTAAATGGGCACAGGATGAAACCACCAACAGGGCTGCATTATTTCGCCATGGTGCAGACAACACCGTCTCATGATTCAGGTGGTATACGGTGTACGCTTCAGTGTTGATGCAAGCCTCCAAACTAGATTTCACTTCTGAAAACTTCCGAGTAGAGTCTTTGATGCCACAGTAAATTAGAATATTTGGAGGCTTCAAACGAGAGCCTGATGAACTATCTTGTTCACTGTCCTCTGAATTGAATTCAGGTTTCAGTTGTGTGTCATCAGATACTGGGTTCTTATTTGGTTGCTGTTTGACTGTTTTGGCACTGATTTTGGTTGCCTGTTCAACAACAAATGTTTCTGTGTGATCTAACTGACAGTTGCTGCTGGATGAGAACCCAGGCTGACTGGTGGAGGTGTGACTGCTGACTGTTGAGGAATGACTTTCTGTGGCATCATGTGACTGAGGCTCCTGCAGGCTGCTGACTGTTGAGGAATGACTTTCTGTGGCATCATGTGACTGAGGCTCCTGCAGGCTGCTGACAGTCTGTGTATTATATGTCTCTACAAATAAAAAATATTATAATAATTTTTTTTTTTCACTTGAAATTACCAAACTTAAATTTGTGAATACACAGAAACAATACAAAGATTTAAAATAAAACTATTACCCTTTTCTTCAAACTAAACAAGACCACTAATTTACACAAATCATTTCCTTTTGGAAATTGAGACGGAGTCTGTTGACAATACCTAAAACCTGTGGAGGAACCATGACCCACCTAGGCTTACTCCCAGACAGTCAATATGTGCTGTGCTGAAACATGACTTAGTTGCATCTTTATGTGACTCTCCAAAGGATGTGAAATTCCACTACCAGCGCTGCACACCCTGCTGGTTTCTCAGATTGGTGCAATGAAAGAGAGCTGGGCAATACTTGCTGTGAAGATGGTACTTTGGTACCAGGTTGTGAGAAATATCTACAACCAACCTCACTTCAATTGATGCAAGCCATAACCAAGATGACCTAACACCAAGGCATTCTGACTTGAGAGTTAAAACTCAGTCTTCCAAAGGATTCATGAACCAACAGAGAACCAACATTTGTCAGTTAAAAATGATTAATTATTCTTCTTTCGTTCACTTGAAATGTGTCTGTAACAGCAATTTTGTCTCTTGTATGAAATAAAATATCTTTTTTAGTTCTCTAATCGGTTCATAGAGTTTATCTTCCACTGCTGTTTCTCTAGGCTAGAAGGTTTGCCCAGATATGTTGTATTTTGGGCAGTCTTGGAGTAAGTGACTTGCTATCTGCGAAGCCAATCTACATGTGCACATGTCTGATTCACCAATCTTCAATTTTGTATATATTTGGTGGTGTATTCTATTGTGTCCTGTTTTCAGGTGTAGAATAATGATTTGTTCTGGTCTATCCATAAGTTGGTAGTTGTCTTGAGCAAGTTCTGGTGGCTTTTTAACTGATTTGGTCATTATTTTCTTTTGGTGGTTCACAATGCGTACATCAGGTTGTTCTTTTACAGCTCCTTCCTTAGTTAATCAATTAGCTCTCTCATTGGTTGCAAAGTTCAGAAAGTAGTGTCTGTAGTACTGGCAATTTCCCAGTCATGAGTACTGATTTTATATTTTTAGTACTGACTTAAGTACTGATTTTGTATCTGTCAATAGCGCCACAGGTGTGTACCATGGTTGGTATTAAGAAATTTCTATGTTGCTATCTTGTTTGCCTAGATTTCTGCATCAAACATATGACAGTACTTTCCTGTTGGTACTCTGGCCGTGCCCCTAGTATTATTTGTGTATTTTATGTACACTTCTGCTCCTCCAATTCGAACAGCATTTTGTGCTGACCCATCTGTGTAGACTCAGATCTAGAGGTCCTGTGGGTATTCGTCGCCAAGAAAATTGAGAGGTGGCTGTTCTGCATTGTACACTTTTCTGTTCTTCCTTGCCGAATATTCCTCTCACTTTTGTCTGGATTTGTAGTGATAGTCTACGTTCCTTTTTCCATGGAGTTTATTCTGGAATAGTTTTCAGAGGGATACCCACTTTTGGCAGATCGGTGGCTTCTCTGCAGAGTCGTTTGGCCTGGTGGATAAAACTGCATCTTTTCAATTGTAAATCTGTTCTTCATAGAATGGCCTAGCATGAGGACAAACTTTTCTACTCGCATTAGCGTTTTCTCAGTGCTTGTGTCCTCTCAATCTTTTCCATCTCCACTATAGGGGTTGATCTCATCCCTCCCATGGTGACTCTAAGTGCTTGATTTTGCACCATGTCCAGCTCTTGTAGTGTGGTTTATGATGCTGAACACCACGCAGTTGACCCGTATTCCAAGTATGGTTGTATCCTCTGTTGATAAACTTTGCTAAGTATTTTCCCACTCGTTCCCCATGTGGTTCCACTTAGTTTTCTTAGGATGTCTATTTTCCTTCTGGCTTTTTTCTATTGCTTTATTGATGTGCTTTCTCCAAGTCAGCCTGTCATCAAATGTTACTCCAAGGTATGTTGGTTCTTTATCTTCTCTTAGGGGTGTTCCATTTATCTAGATTTCGCCTGTCTTTTGTTTTGGAGAGAGAGGGTAAATAGAAAAATGTGCTGCGTTTGTCAGTGTTTATGCTCAAACACCATCTATTTTCCCTTGCAAATAATGCATCTACAGCTCTTTGTAGTGATCTGGTGGCCACTGATGCATGTTCATTTGTGTTCCATAGAACCAGGTCATCAGCGTACATTGTCGCTTTAATTCCATGCGGTTGATTAGCAACGAGATCATTGATGAAGATTAGAAAAAGTGTAGGAGACAGGAATCCACCCTGGGAGTCATCGTGATGCAGTAGTACTTTCTTGCTCTTGAGGTCATCTATCTGTACTCGGGTGCTTCTGTTGTGCAACTTTGCTTTGATCCATTTGTACATTTTTCTATTGACTTTATAGTTTCTCAGTTTCTTCATCAGACCTTCTAAATTGTGCACTTCAGGAAATATCCTGATATATACATGTTTCATCATAATGTCCTCATAATGTCAATGCCAAGTACCTGGTGAAATGTTTAGACTCCAATCAAAGTTGTTATCCACAGTTATTATATAAATAATACAGATGCTATGTAAATTGTGACTTTTATCTACATTATAAACTGTAATTAACTAAATACCCCTGTCATGTAAGTTTTGGCTATTCTGCACATTTTATATGACAATTATCTTCTGACTTTTATAAGGCACGGTTAATGAACAGTTTTACATGACAATTTAACTAAACCACCAAGACACAGTAAATATTGACTTGTATACAGTTGCTATCTGACAATTAACTAAACACCAAGTCAATGTAAACATCAACTTTTAGTCAGCTTTTACATGCCAATTAACTAAACAACTAAGCCAAGGTAAATATTAACTTTTAGGCAATTCATATAAGACAACAAAACAATCAAGTCAATGTAAACATCAACTTTTAGTCAGCTTTTAAATGACAATTAACTAAACAACTGAGTCAAGGTAAATACTGACTTTTAGACAGTTTTTATATGACAAGCAAAATGGTATGAAACAGTTCTGTTAACAGAACACTGATTATGGAGAAAGAATAGAATAAAGACAAGATATAGACTGAATACCTGCAGGCCATAATTTCTCTTTTACATAAAAAATAAATAACCAGAACAAACCTTCCATAAGCTTCAAATGTTCATTTCTTGGTTCATCCTGGATGTGGTCAGAAATAAGAGCATCCTCACTCACAACTCCAAAGTGAGGTAACAGCATCTGTGGAGTGCCATGTGTTTTCACTGCTGTAAAGACAGAAAACATCTGAATGATTGACTGATTCAACAGTCAACATCATAACAATCTGGGCAAACCCATAAGTGCCCCGTCTCTCACAGTAAATGTTCCAAGGTGTTAAAAAAAAGGGTGGTGTGCATGCATGCATGTGTGCGTGTATATGTGATGCAAAAGTTCTCAAAGGAGTTAAAAAAAAAAAAAGTAATGAGAGAAGATGTAAAACACTGTAGTCATAACACTGCCTTGTGGCAAGCACACAGACAAGTACTGCCTACGGTTAAGGTAAAGAAATATCTTCTCTAGAATAAAGTAAAACACTGTAGTGATAACACTGCCTTGTGGCAAGCACACAGACAAGTTACTGCCTATAATTATGGTAAAGAAATTTCTCTAGAATAAAGTAAAACACTGTAGTGATAACACTGCCTTGTGGCAAGCACACAGACAAGTTACTGCCTATGGCTAAGGTAAAGAAATTTCTCTAGGATAAAGTAAAACACTAGTGATAACACTGCCTTGTGGCAAGCACACAGACAAGTTACTGCCTATGGCTAAGGTAAAGAAATTTCTCTAGAATAAAGTAAAACACTGTAGTGATAACACTGCCTTGTGGCAAGCACACAGACAAGTAGTACCTATGGTTAAGGTAAAGAAATATCTTCTCTAGGATAAAGTAAAACACTAGTGATAACACTGCCTTGTGGCAAGCACACAGAAAAGTTACTGCCTATAATTATGGTAAAGAAATACCTTCTCTAGAATAATAATAAAGGTGGTCCTACAGCAGATACCACCACTGGGGTGTAATATGTTAGGCCTTCACACCTTCTATTCCAGAAAATAAAACCTCCTCTGCTGAGCTTGAACCAGACCACTGTCTTAACACTAACCACTATGCTGTTGTAAAAGGGGATTTCAAAATATATGTCACTGTAGAATGAGAAATCTCTAATATAAACATGCTGCATCATGTGGCTAAGTGGAAGTAATACTGCATCCGTCATGATTTTGTGTAACTCATCCACCAGCATTGTACCATTAAAGTAATGTTCGCCTGGATATGAACCTGTTTGTGATGACTTAATACTTGGAGAAGAAAATTACAGCGATGCTTTGTATTCAGGCTGTAATTATCAATGTTGCCTGCAGCACCAAGTCTAGCCTAGTCCATTGCTTGTCTGCTCCACACACCAGTAGAGTCCACAAGCCTATATGCTGGCTCGTTTCCTCTTACATGTGTGTGCCCTGGCACTGGTTAGTGCTCTTCAATGGCCTAGAACAGGATTCCCAGTGATGGCAAGATGTGTCCTTGCCTAGCTTGACTGTGAGGAGAACAGTTAGCTACAGCTACCTGCAATGGTAACAGAACATGCTCATGCTTATTACTGTCTGATGAACTCAATCTACCTGAACTTACTTGCAAGTCCAACAAGCTCTAGGTCCTCACCCAGAGTATACCTGCTCTGGCCAAAAGCATCAGCAATGGAAACTAAACCAGAGAAGGTGCAGTGCAGGATCATTCCAAAGGGTTCTGCTGTCTTCCAAGCCACCGGACATCCAAGGGACAACACCTGAAACATTAGCTCTCCTGTAAGTCAAAGGTCATCCCATGGGAGATATAAACTTAGAGGTGTGAAGTAATGGGGCTTCACAGACACCAAATCATACTTTTTTGAAGTAAGGTAGTCTGTTCCCTTCCTTGATACCATTCTACCCCAGAAAAATTGACCCTAAAATCATATACGGGCAGAAAAAAAAAATACTTCCACTATACCTGTGGATTGATCCAATGAAGCTGAAATACCAAAAGAAAGTAGAAAGGGGTATGGAGTTAGAGAACATGCAACAATCCCTCCTATAGTTAGACAGAATACAGTAAACTAGACAGAATACAGTAAACTACCATTTCCAGACTAAGCACGGGACAGTAGACCACACGCCCATCTCTACAAAATAAAAATTGCCCAAATTGACATGAGCACATGCCAAACAGGCCTCTTCTAGACTAAAGAATATATTCTACAAATGTGTGCTCTTTTCGGTGCCTTGAGAGTTCAAACCTCGCCCTAGAAGAAACAAGCAAGGAAGAAATTGTGGGGTATTTGGGAGGTCAATCTGCTGATGGATGGATCTGTGGCAGGAACTCATCTCTTTGTTTAGCTCTTTGACCCAGAGTTCTTGATGTGTTGGCTCCAAGTGGTAATTTCTTTAGACACTGTTAATTATTCATAACAGAAGACTTAAAATATCAACCAGTCTTTTTTTTCTTCCAATGGAATAATGGTATAACTGTATACAAAGATGCCTGTGCTTGATAGTGAAATAAAACACATAATTCATTTTGTTGTCAATGTCACAATAGTTGAGACCAAGAGAAAGAAATAAAACCCTTAAAGCTTCAGATACTAGTCTCAGAAAATGTCATAGATCTAATCTGTTTAGTGCAGGAAAAGTGGTAAAGTATTTGATGTCTTAGTAATGGATTTTTCTTTCTTGAAGTTTTAGTTTAGTTAATTTCAACCACAAGTACTAGTCTCTTGACCTTTAAAAGTTAAGATGCTGGAAAATACTGAAGACTTTTAAAACCATAATTATTTGAATAAAATCCCAAATGACAGAAATGATGGAATGGGGAAGTAAGGTGATGCAAAATTTGAGGTTAATACAGGTGGGAAGATATCAAGAAATGGACAAACAGCAGTCTGTCAGAGTATATAATAAATGTGAGAGAAAATAGTACTGAAGATCAATTGCAGTTAACTGTAATTCTGGCACTTGACTGATGGATTGAAATGAGGTCTGTTAAAAAAATGTCGGACCTTTGGCCAGAAAACATATAATCAAGTGCTTTGCCAGCTGGCATAGGCGTTCATGTCTCTCCACATATCTCGGTCATTGGTGATCTGAATTAACTCCTCTGATGATATTCCTCCCTGCTACACCATCTCAGTCCACCCAGTATCATTTCTCTTGGTCTGCCTCTCTTCCCCTTGATCTTTCCAGTCGCCATAATGTTCTCCAAAGCCTCTCTTCTCATCACGTGACCAAGGAAAGCATGTTTGCCTTATTCTTATTGTTGAATATAATATTCTGGTTTCATTAGTCTCTTTCAGGCAGTCATACGCTACAATAATTACAATTCATGGGAGCCGCAGTAGCGCAGTGGGTAGCACACTTGCCTGCCAGCCTGATGGCCATGTGTTTAAACCACAATTGAGGTGAAGGATTAAATAAAACTGACCTCGAATAACAGATGTACCCAGCTTAAAATGGCTGCCAGAATATGTTCTGGGAAGTAAAGGCGGCCAGTGTCTTACAGACTACACTATAATTGGGTGCTCATTATGGGGCTAGCACTATATATACCACACACCTCAATGCGCGTAATCAGGTCAGCCCTGACATGAAACTGGGTCCTCTTATCACAACTGTATGTTTATATTCCTGCACACACACTTACATGCACTCTTTGAGTTGGAGGTATTCTAAGACTGTTGTCAACAAATTTATTGAGGTCAGTTGGCCTCCTTGCTTCCATCAGTATAAAGATGTCCTGGTTGGCCTTTGTCACAGAACTGTGAACTTGTAAATATGAAGTGTATGCAGTCCATGAACTAAGATCCACCTCTTGCTGAAATAAAACAAATACAATAAATGCTATTAAACAATATACAAAATTAAAATAAAAACATCATAAATGGAAATCAATGTTATATATTTATGAGGTTTGAAAAATCCACTAATAAAATTTACTTCCACACCTTTTTGTTTAACCCATTAATACACATTTAAAGAAGGGATTTTGACCTACTGTCTTTTCTTTCCAGAGAAATCTATTACCCTCTTAGTCAATAACAGTTACATATTAACCCACTTGACAAAGTTGACTTAATACCAAAGAAATATGTTATTCATTTTACAAAGCTGAGCCAATACAAGAGAAATTGTAACCCATTTACAAAGCTGAGTCAGCTTCTTCTTCTTCTACAATCGTCCAGAATGTTGTTTTGAACGTAATTGCGTTGTGCCTGTTTACAGCAGAACTGTGATATTTGCACCGTTCAGCTGACACATCCAACTTCTTCGGGTATTAACCGGGTTAACCTTCCCAGGTCAAAGTTGAGTCAATACCAGTGACATGTGTGGCAAACAAGTCCCTTCTCAACTATGGATTAACCAGGACTTCATTCTTTTTATTCTTCCCATAAATAGGGTTTATTGTAACTGTCTTTTACAATATTTAATCTTTCATATCTAATTTCAGCAAAGACATGTATTTTAGAATTGGTGTTGCTTTCCCTCTTCAACAAATACTGCACATATTCTTTTGATTTTTTTCCCCACTCGCTCGCTATGAACTCAAGTGTAGTCTATACACACTATTTATAGAAGTGATGGACTGAATTTTGCATGTGGATTAGCTTTCCCTATTAACAGTGTTAACAGATGAACCCACTCTGACGTCAGAGGTACTTGTAATTTATGTCCTCAAATCAAGGACGACAGTCCAGCTGTCCGGTGTAGGGGTTGAACCCCTAACCTCGGCATCAGCACAACAGATGTTTAAGAACATGTGTTCTTATCCATTCAACCATGCTGACCTGCTTCTTATGAGATGTTGCCTTCCCTTTTTAGCACATGCTGCACATATACTGGTTGTGATGTTGCCTTCCCTCATCTGCACATCCTGCAAATACTCTATTGTGATGTTCCCTTCCATCTTCAGCACATACCACATACGTTCTGCTGTGGTGTTGCCTTTGATCGTCAACACATACTGCAGATATTCTGTTGTGATGGTTGATGTATCTTCTGAACAATGGGAAAGCTGCTGGTCTATATGGTAGCCTAGCAGAAGCTATTAAGGCTGTTACTGTGTGTGCTGATGGTTTGTCAATACTGCTGTTTGTTCCACTTTTCACATGGGGCAGTAGGGAGCATTTTGTTTGATATTCACTGGCACAGGAACAGAGCAATATTGGAGTGACCATTTGCCATGAAGTTAGAACTGTGACTGACTGACTGACTAACTAACTAACTAACTAACTAACTAACTAACTAACTAGCTAGCTAACTAACTAACTATTAAGGCCAATATAAACACCTCAACTGAATTATTGCACAAATTATTTAGCAGAATTTGAGAGATTAAAGAAATACCAGCAGACTGGACAGAAGAATATCTGATGAAGCTGCCAAATAGAAATATTAAATGGACGGAGGGGTTATTGTAAAAACTGAGTGAGACAAACTGAAAATAGCAATGTGGAATAGATAGAGGGGATTAATTTAAGCAATGGATGAAACAGAAGAAGATAAGACAAGTGTATAATGTGTGGAGTAACTAAGAAATGTATGGAGAGATGTTTGGTATAAAAAGAGTTAAAGATAGTTTAAAATTACCATTGGTCGAATGCTAGAGATCTGAATGTAGTCATCCTCATACTCCACACACTCACAGGATTCTGCCAGATCCAACAGTGATTTGTGTGCTTTATTACTGGCTTCTTTAGTACACTTCACACGGATACTTCCAGTAGGCAGCAGACGCTGCATTACACGCCAGTAGCATCTATACCGAATTATCTCGCTTATGAACTGAATGCTAAACATTACAAAGTTCCCAAAAGTTAAGAACAGCATGACTTAAATTCCTTGTCTGTACCTTAGTATGGCTGTTTTGTCACTTCACATCTATGAATAAAGAAAATAAAGGATTTGATATTTTCATTGTTAATAAATCAAGTCAATCTCATATGTAAGGACAGATGAATTGAGTTGAGCCAAGAACCAATATCACAGCACTTGGGGCATTCCAACATGTTGTTGAGCCTATGCACTAGGCTATTATCACAACAAACATTTCAACTAAGCGATATTTCAAGAGATTTCCTACTCTGATTTGTATGCTCTAAGAAGTTTAGACAAACTTTTTGGGATGAAATTATTCAACCTACGGGTATTAAGCTGGCCAATGTTCTTGCCATCTTTTCAGATAACTTATCAGGGCTATCTGGGTGAACAAAGTCAAGCTCTCTGACATTTGTGCTCAATAATGTCAATTTATTTCTCATCTGAACAAGTGTCCAGCTCTCTGATGTCTGAGCTAAAACCAAGGTCTTTGACATCTTAGCCAAAGCAGAACTCTCTGATGTATGAACTAAAGCCAAGTTCTCTCTGAGCCAGTGCCAAACTCTCTGATGCCTGAGCTAAAACCAAGGTCTTTGATATCTGACCAGGATAAACTCTTCTAGTGATCCCTTAGCACTATTTGAGGGAAGGACCATATCATTTGCATATCTGAGTTCTGGAATTTCTGCCAATATTGAATGGATCAAATTTGTGTCTGATCTCAACATTTTTGATGTTTCTCATTATAATTTCGTAATTTCTGCACAGATGCAGAACCAATATATTGAGAGAGAATGCAACTCTATCTTACTCTCCTTTGCACCTCAAATCAGTTATAGAGTTTGATGTTTCAACTACCCTGCCAGCAGCTTATTATTCATGATATTATGGTTCATTTGAAAACAAAAATCTCATAGCAATTTAGAACAAATGTTTAGTCTTTCAGCTTCCAATTTTACTGGATCGCAAGTAATCATGTTCAGTTGGTTATATTCCTGTATATATTTCTTTATTATAGTTACTGACATTAAAATTGAAATATGCTTAGAATTGACATAAAGTACAGGCACAAGTGAGTGGGGTACTATTGCATTGCTTTCTCAAGGCCTATCAAACTGTGTTAGTCTCGTAACTAAAAACTCAATTTTTACCAGTTGCTACTTTAAGGCGGCGTCATTTTAGAGGTGACATTTGACATATTAATAAAAGTTTCTGTCTGTTGCTTACTCTCAGTTTTTCCCGTTGTCCAATGTGTCCCCTATTTCTTTCTCCCTGTCATCTACGCGTGCGTGTTAATCAACGCCAGTATATTTTACCATCTTTATTTACAAGTGATTGAGTACATATTCATATAGTATAGTTATAGCAGCAGAACATGACTTCCCGTATGACAGCGTTAACGGTAGCACTGTGTTATTGTATAACTAACTAACTAAGAGTCTGCTGATCATGTGCGAACAATCCCAGGACTTTGTCACAGGTCACACCACTGACACAATCGTTAACCAATGGACTTCTGTTCATATGTTGATACAAATGACCACTTTATAAATCTATTTTGCTGAAACACCCACAACGATCACGGCAGAACGGTAATTAAGAATTCATACACCAAGAAAATGGGTACTTTCTATTTAGGAAGTTTTTATGTGTATAATTTACCGTAGTGAAGTGTAATTCTAGAGTTACCCTTCTTGGATTTGGTGAGAGTTACTGTTCATATATCGAATTTTCCAGTAATATGGTCGCAAACAGCCGTCGCCATGACTAGGGGCAGTGGGTGCGTCTCACAATTCTCCGGCATACGATTCTACTAATTCCAGGAGGGTTCGAAACCAGCTGCGTCGATTTCGATGTTATGAGCGTCGGTCATGCAGAAAGCAAAGGCAAACTACTGAACGTAGATATTGCCTAGTAAATGACAAACATCCAAACATGCTGGGGTTGATTGCGACGTCGTGTAAAGGACATGCAACACATATTGCATTCATTACGGACTCAAGGAGCATGCTTAGTTACTAATAAGAAAGATGGAGAAATGTATGCTTCGTGTGAAATGGCTCACCTCGCTTCAGAGGTCACAGATTGTGAGAATTGTATGGACTTTTTGCCTTGGCCATGCGGGAATGCGGGGGGGGGGGTGAACAGTCTGATAGGCTCACAGGGAATGCACCTCTTGCTGTAGATTACCTATGGACAAGAGAGAGGTCGCCGAGCGCCTGTGGGACCAGGTGGACAAGGCGGGGAAACAGATTGAGAACCCATATGTGGAAAGAATGAGATTGCCGGGGATTGGCAGGGGCTCTAAAAGAATCTAAAAACTGCGAGGAAGACGAAGAACTTTCAATCAGATAGCCTTGGGAACGACTAGTAGTATAACTCCTCGCTGGCTGTTGAAAGAGAAGACGGAGCACTTATGGAAATGCCCTGAGTGCAGTGATGTCGGTTCTTAGATGCAGGTACCATGTTTAGAGGCTGTGGTAAAATTGTTAGGAAAGAAAACCTACACACAAGTAGATAGAGCCCGTGATCTTGGATAGAATCTGTCTGGAGGACGTAAACCTGACACAAACACACGCCCAAGTCGGACACGCTGACTTTCAGGTGCAAAACTAGATGAGACGTACACCCCTCGCAAGAGGAGTGAAGAAGGGGAGGTGGTGGGGGAGAAATAGGAGAGGAATGTTGATAACATTGTACAGTAAGAAGAAGACAAATATAAAAGTATTAATTAATTAATGGGGTATGTCAACGGTTAACAGAAGAAGTAGGATAAAGAACTTTATGTTATGCAGATAAATATAGGCAAGAATAAAATGAAAACAGAAATGTACATCAACATACAATACAATCAACATACAATTCGTTAAGATATCAGATAACTAACTGATCCCGAGGCTTTGGGGGTAGTGAGACGCTTAGTTTCATAATTCCCCGACATACAGAGTCGACGGTTCGACATCAGCTGCGGGCAGCTGGATGCAGAACTCTTTGCGTTGATTTCGGTGGCATGAGGCGTTGGCCACCCAGAAAGCAGTTGGAAACTATGGAACTAACATTGCCTAGTAAATCACAAACAGTCAAGAAATGTAGGGTTTGATTGCAAGGTCCTGTTAAGGACACGTAAATAGCTTTATCAAATAACAGAAGACAGTGCAAAACCCAGATTATAGACATCAGACGCTAGTGGCGGACAGGCTGGGGCGTTAGCTTGCCTAGTGACGAACTGCTAGGGCTATCAGCTTGCCCAGTGACAGACTATCAGGGGTGTCACTACCAAATGGTGGACTGTCAGGGGTGTCAGCTTGCCCAGTAATGGACTGCCAGTAGTGTTAACTTGCCCAGTGGCAAGTGGGTACTGTTGGGCCCTGATGAAGTAGGCTACCTTAAAAATTAGACAATATGTTAAAAATGTTAATGCCCAATTAGCAACTCTGTCTCCTGCCAAACAATAGATAGTGTTAAAGCCAGCTCGCCACTACCAGGCAACAAAGAAGAA
>OY992886.1:57625527-57693027 GCA_963921405.1 Cepaea hortensis
TACATAATTTCTCATATTCAAAAATTGAAATGTTCACTAAAGAAACTTGAATGATAGGTTTTAGGAAGAAATCACTGGGAAATTATTGAGCAAACACACAGTAAGTAACTTTTCAAAACATATAATGCAGAACTGACATTCGATTACAAAATAATTTTAATGAAAGATGTTTCAATATTATTTTAATTATTAGTAATTATTTATTATTTAAAATTAGTGAGATCCTTGCGCTTGATGCTAGCTGCAGAGAGATTTTATGTCAGGTTCCAATTTAGCTAACTTCAGTCTCAAGTCTCCCCGTTTTGTTATATCCAGCCGATTTCTTTTTTTTTTTTAGCAGCAAATCAAAAACAAAAAAATTGTTTTTTAGCAGCAAATCTAGCAATGAAACCGGAGGACCCTGACACGGCCATCGACCTGGCGCTTGTATCCCAAGAGGCGGCATCAGATATAAAATGGAGCGTCCTTGGAGACCATGGAAGTGACCACCTCCTCTGCTCTGTGCTGATACCTAAGTCCAGCACAGTTAGGACTATAAGAGCTCGCAGGGCATTCAGTTATGGTCGCGACCACTCTTCGCTCTTGGGGCGTCTTAGATCACAGGGAAGATCTAAACCAACAAGAAGAATCCTTACCCAACCACCATGGTGGACACCAGAGGTCGAGAATTCATGGAGGGAAAAGTGGGCGGCCATAAGGAATTGGCAGAGGGTGTGGAGAGCAACCAATTCAGTTGACACAGAATTGGAAGAGGCTGAAAGGTATAAAAAAGTAAAGGTGCAGGATTTTAAACTCCAGGCAGCTGAGGCAAAGAGGATTAAGTGGAACAGTTTTTCAATGAAGTAGGTGGGGATGTGACATTGGGAAAATTATTCAGGCTGCACCGGCAGATGAAGAGACAGGTGATGCCTGGTACACATAGCACTGTTTATGATGATAACAACCGACCTATGACAACTGACAAGGATAAAGGGGAGGCTTTTCTTGCGCGATTTTTAAAACAGACGGATCAGCAAGATAGGGCTATTAGAGATAACGTCAGAGAAGCCTTGTCACGGGTAACTATAGTGTGTTTTTTTGTTTGTTGCCTCAATATAAAATTCAATATCTCAGTAACCAATTGAGGGAAAATGATGAGATTTAGTATATAACCTTATAATTATGTCCACCCAACAAAAACAATTTTGTTCTGGAGATTGTACAGTAGATTTCAATGTTTGGTTATACGCGGTATATATTTTATTGCCCCCCTCCCCCACATTCATTCCATCATTTTAAGAGTATTACCGTTTCAACAAAACACACCCCCAAATTTGTGAAATTTGTCTGCGCGGATTTGCTTTTGGCAGACTGAGGGAATTTATATGGGGTAGGTTCAGAGGTGTCGTCAAACTGTGGGTTCTCTCATGAAACGTGATTATATAAATAAACTAGCTGGCTCGGCCCGGCTCCTGGCGGGGATCTATCTATCTATCTATCTATCTATCTATCTATCTATCTATCTATCTATCTATCTATCTATCTATCTATCTATCTATCTATCTATCTGTCTGTCTGTCTGTCTGTCTGTCTGTCTGTCTGTCTGTCTATCTATCTATCTATCTATCTATCTATCTAATCTACCTACCTGCCTGCCTGCGTGCCGGCCGGCCCACCGACCGACCGACCCACCGACTCACCCACCCACCCACCCAGTCAGCCAGTCAGCCAGACAGCCAACCATCCACCCACCCACCTACCTTTCTGCCTACCTACCTACCTACCTACCTACCTACCTACCTACCTTTCTGTCTGTGTGTCTGTCTGTGTGTCTGTCTGTCTGTCTGTCTGTCTGTCTGTCTGTCTGTCTGTCTGTCTGTCTGTCTGTCTGTCCGTCCGCTATTAAATATTGATAAAAGTTACTGGAAAAAACGTCAGGACCATGTGTTGAAAGAGGAAGAGGACTATTGGAGAAAGGATGGATTGACTTTTATGCAACCGAGAGTAATCATCAACCTACTGGAATAGTCCGACACAGATTAAGGTATAAGCAGATCGCAGACCTTAATCTACGTACACACTTACTGGGATATTTTGCTCCAACTATTCAGACGAATTGCAGGCCCTAAACATTACAGCATCAGCATCAGCTGAAGAAACAAGAAGGAAATGAAAAATAAGGTAAGAAATATATTCCTTCTACTTTCCTGTTAATTTACAAATTATTTACCCCGTGCCTCTGTAAATTCTCTGTCTTTACTAATATTACACATTGCACCCCTCTCGAAATTCTCCGTGGTGAAGTGGTCAAGCCGTCTGACTCGGGCTCCGAAGGTTGTATGTTCGATTCCGGGCCGCGTCCTTCATTTCACGAGTGCATTTTTTCGGAGACTCCCGAGGGTCGTCGCTGGAGCTACGGAGTTCGTGCTTTGTGCGACGCTTCCGCGCTGCGGAAAGAAACTGAGCCATTGTGGTATAATAAAACGTCCTTACCCTTTCCTATTTATGGACTCCCTTAAAAATAAACAAACCCTTACAATTACTGTTTAAGTAACTTACTTAATGCAGGAGAAAATAAAACAGCGATAGACTGACCGTGGCACAGCTAAATTTATTTTGGCTTGTTTTCTCTCCCGTATCTGGCCAATCCTGGCGAGGGGGAAAACAAAGACTGAAGCGGCCATTTCTAGTCAAGAGAACACACAAGAAAGTCGACCTTTCCCTTCGGGGAGAAGGTAGTTTGCCTTAAAAACATGATTCTATTCAAGCTATTGGTATGATTATCTACATTATTAAGATATATTTATGTATTACATAAACCAGTATGTTTAATTAAGAATTAGTTACAATTCTCTTAAACCAGGCTGGATGATGTTTACTAAGGAAACACATGTGGGCGCCACGCTGTAATTTTTCCTATGTCTTACAATTTAAAATCTATATGTTAATATCTTGTATAGGCATTATGAACTTATATCTCACTAGTAGTGCTATAATCTATGAATATTATGTGTACTGTAAAGTATCAACTCTCATGTCTGAAACACATTCTAGAGATTTTCTCAATGTAGGAGCAGACCCCTGATTCATGCTTCATAGTAAAGAACTAGTGTCTGTCAATTTCATATTCCTATGTTAAAACTTCTAGGCACTGAACAATATCTCACTATTTATGCTTAGAAATCTGCAAATAATCTATGTACTATAGAAAGGTGTTTTATCCATGCGGGGACATACAAATGATTACGCGTATTCCTGACTCTTAGTCAGGGGATAAAATGCTTCGCCACATCATAATCTGTAACTTGGAACTATAGTGTTAAATTTTAGTACTATCCTTTTGTTAACGGATTAGTAACCACTCCATATGAGGGTGAACATATAATCATTTCATAAAATAGTGTTAGGGACAGGCCATGTTTGAATATAAATTCATGAAGAATTAAAGTAAACACGTGATGTAAATGCATGTTCGGATAGGATTCACTCCGCATCGCCTCATCGTAGTAGAAACAGAAGCGAAGATTGATGTGAATAAATTGCTTGCAATATTCAGAAGACTGGACCATGCGGCATAAGTTATTCTTATAAATACCCTCCGAATAATAGCAGTCATTGGCAAAACATATCACAGCGATTACTATCCTCATGTGCTGTACGCAGTGGGGGAAAACAATGAATGTTTTAGTTCATGAAGATAATTCAAAAACCTAGGCTCCCTGCATCATCATTATGATTATTATGTATGATTATCATGTACTTAATATCAGAGAAATGTACATGTATGTTTTTTTTTGGTATGAGAATTTTCTTTGATTCTGATTGTTACTTTTTACTGTGGGAATATACATTTTAATGTTGCACCTTGGGATTAGAGGATGTTGATGTAAGAATACATATGTATGTCAGTACTTAAGAAGCCAATGGTGAATAGTCTTGACCTAGTGATGATTATAGTGCCGAAATGAAGACGCGGCATTAGAAACCACAGGGATTCTGTATAGGCTATTCTCTTCAAGTAATGAGAGAGACAATATCAACATGTTGGATGGACAGAATGACTTCACCCATCCAATAGTCCCAGTAACAACAGAACAAAATATAAGTGAGAAAATACCTTACTCACTAGGAAGGGTCAGAATGGCTCTACTCAGCAATGAGGGACAGTGGAACATGGACACCCACTCCTTTCCCCTTCTCCCCTTGTTGTTTTGTATTTGTGTTTGTAATTGTGTTGTAAACCTTTTATCATAACACAGTAGGTTAATGCTAGTGTTGTATTCTTTGTCATCCCTTTTCTGTAAAAGAGAAGCAGGTGGTGGTTGAATTTGGTGGGACTATATCACTAACACTGGATCCTGGGTCAACAGCCATAAAGTGAATGTCCTAACCATAGTCTGGATCTAGCAATACCTCCATGTTTACTGCGGCGCTCAATAGCTCCATAGCGAGCAACAGATAAATTAGAAGACAACTGATTGGGTGAGTGATTAAGTCCTAGGTTAGTAGAAAGATCCAGGATGGACTTCAAGATCTAATAATCTACAAAGATGAAGATCAACAAAGTAACTGACAACAGTGACTCGTCAGTTATACGTTTGAGAAGTATCATCTATGGCCTCATCATTCAACAAAATCAGTGAAACTATGGGACAATCCTTCTACAAGTTATTAAAACTAACAACAGTGAGTAATCTTCAACTGTTGGTTGGATTACCAAGTTAATATCCACAATGGATAAGTCTTCGAAAGAACATCTCACAGCTGCAAAAGTCAAACATAAGGTTCCAGCCATGCAACACCAAGTTCTAGCTATGAACACCAACTCAAACAAATGGGAAGAAGACATTGAACCAATACAACCAAGGTGCCAACTGAAAACCATACCTACACCAGATTACCTCAAGGTTCCCAAACCTGAACACATAAAAAAAAGAGACCATATGAAAGCAGCTAGCGGAGTAAATGCCTCTACGCCTGCAACCACAGGAATCACCTGATGGCTTGCAACCCTGGATATGTGGTGGAGTCAATATTCTTCAGTTCCATGCCTGCAGCAGAATCCTGGAATTAATTCCAGATGAACCAAATGAATAACAAGCAGAATTGTATGTCTACACTGAAAGTAAATAATGAATCAGAACTCTGTGCTGGTCCCATGTCAGCCTAAATGCCAATAACGGTGGAATAGGTTATAGACTGATGACTAGGTGGGTGAAAAATCTGTGGGAACAAAATTGAGATTCGGATATTATAAGCCGAGACGCTGAAAGGTAGGCATCCTTTTCATCAGATATGGTGATATAGGGAAGAACCTTAGTCCAAGACCAAAGATGCATCTCCTGAAGGTATGACCAACCCAGGCCTCAATTTCACACTGACACCGAGCCGTTCGCAAAGAAGATTCTTGAATTCAGCTCCACGGAGGAGATATGTGGTGAATTTATTTCCTAAGGATTATAAGTAGTTCCGCAACCAACTTCAGTGGACATTAAACATGACTGTGAGTATTTATTGCTGTCACGGGTAAATATGGACATTAACTGCTGTGCACTGGAGAAGAATACCCATCCGCAATGCCTAAATGAACACTATAATTAATTAATTTAATTATTAGTATCAACTGTTTTCATGTGTGTGTTTTTTTCTTCTATGACATATAAAGAGTGTTAGTGTGTAATGAGGTATAACCAATGATGGTTAAGGTAAATAGTATTTTGACATCAACTCATTATTTTTAAATATGATAATTGTACATGGTGTCAGAAACAAAAATATATATGTTGGGTTTCTGCACCTAGACCAATGTGATTTTATCTAGGTACAATGAGTCGAGTAAGCAGAACCAATTTGTGGTTGTTGTGTTGTTTGTAATAACCTGGTTTTTTCTGGGGTCACTGGGTACTATGTTGTAATACTGCATATCATTCCCATGCCTGTATGAAAATGCATAGTGTTTATTACACATCTATATATGTAATTGCAGATCTTGAGTTAATACCTGAACTGTTTGTCCAAAAGTGTTGTGTACATCAAGTAAATGTGGTGTCACATAAGTGGTTGTTTATATGTTGGGAGCAATCAATATCCTTCTAGCATCTATAGTTAATTTAAAGGATGATGAAGTGGGAAGGGAAACCTACACACAGATGCCACTGTTTCAAGGATTGAACTCTTTTCTCCTGGGATTTGTGGTAAATATCCCTGATCACCCTGCATTCTGACCAGTGACCAGAGAATCAATAATATCCCCTAGACATTTTAACGAATCATTCTCAGGAATTAAAATCCACATCCCACATGTGTGGGCATCGTCCGTGAATTAAAACTCATGGTAAACATCACAATTGGTGTATTATTGTGAGTATATGAATTCAGGGAAAACCTCTCGCAGGTAAACCAAGTCACTTCAGAATGATATAGTGTTAGTAACAGACCTAATCACTCATTAGTATGAGCTGAGTCAAGTGTTATATGAACCCATAATGGCTCAGATAAATATAGGTTTTTTTTTGGTACAAAACTGTTCACAGGTAATATCTTGATTCTGGCAGATGCATCAGGTAGTTGGTTGTTGGGTATGAGATATTTTTTTAAAAACTCATATTTTATATCTTATTGATGGGAATGAACCTCCAGTAGTAAGGTCTCTGGGATGGTAAACTCACATAAGATAGGTAATTCAGTGAATGTTTAGAATTCATAGTCAGTCCCATTTGATGTTTGAGGTATGGTTCTGCTACTCTGGTATTCTCTTTAAATGGTTTAAAAGTGGTGTACTCATGAACACACTACTATATTATGTATCCATAAGGTTTATGTTCCTACATATGAATCATGTGTTAATTAACTATTTTGTCATTGATTATCATTGTATTTTCATGCTTGATCTGCTTGTATAATTCATGTAATATTGAGAAATTACCAAGGCAGCAGAGAGTGATAGACAATTTTATAGATAATTAGGACAGATTAGTTAAAAATCCAAAAAAAAATTTTTTAAGGGAAAAATTTAATCAACAAATGATTCAGTAGTACAGTAAATAATACCTGAGAGATGAATTAAACCAGGGGAAAATAGCAGTAACTAAAGTAAATGAACCAATGGTAAGGCCAAAACCACCACTTGCAAAAATGTAGACATAGTTAATGGAAGGGAAGGAATATTGTAAGAATTTGCATTATTTAGGGGCACCCTAATTTAATCCTTTTTTTTTCATATAACATAACATGTTCTACAACACCGGTAGTAAAGTAAAGTGAATAAATGATGGATACTTAGGAAGAAAAGCCATACCGACACTTATTCTACTCCACCGGTGATATGAGTAGTATTATTAACTAACTCAGATGGCCCATATGTTAATAAATAGGGTCAACCAAAATATTCACCTGGTGATGTAAGTGAAACTGATCAACTCACTTACTGACCCAACAGAATATAAGGTATTTCTCTAAATTATCCACCCCGATTCCATTATTGATGGTAGCGGAAACAGACCGTATAGGTATGTAAAAGGTATAATTAAAGAATTAACATAAGAAATTGGAATTTCAAATAAACTTCAGGAGATACCGGAAAAAATCTGTGCCAGTCTCTAGTCAGAGACTGAACATTTCAGATATTGGCTCCTTAACTTTGAAATTTACAGTTTAACCTCATTAAGTGAAATGTTCACTATGAGTAGTCCTCATCAAAAAGAGGAGTGAAACAGCTTTTAGTTAGCGATTAGCTTACGTAAAGTTATTTCAATAATTGCCTAACTAACATTAATATTCTCATAAGGGAAGAATTAAGAAGGGCAAAATAAGTAATACAATAGAGGCGCGCGACTCAATTGTATTTTCTTTGAAACTAACCGAGTAACTAAATTCTAGATAATGCTCGAAGTCTACTAATAGGTAGATGAATCAGAAATCAATCGCAAGGCGAAACAGATTTCTACATCTCAGTTCTGACTAGGATTATATGCCAGCATTAAATATGTGAAAGCAGATCCAGACTAACAGAGATTAGCTTAAATAACTGATACGAATCAGTAAAAGCAACAATTAAATAAACAACTCTTGAAATAGATGCTGTTTATAGATAGGACGAACCCTTTGACGTAAAGACAGAGGAAACGCCTAAAACTTATACAGTGAACCCATGCTAGAAAAATGGAATATAGCTGTGTAAAAACCAAGCAAATTGGAGCATATAGCTGAAGAATTGCTTGATATATACTAGATTAGGAATTTCAATCAGGAATCCAGCTTGTAAATTATATAACAGTTCAGAGATAGACCTTAGTCAATCTAAATAAATCCAGAGTTTCCACGTATTAAACGGATGAAAACAAAACTGGAGAGAAACATTAAGAGTACCTTACCTGTTATCCTGAGGACACAACTCAGGAGACGCCAGTATGAGAGGGATATACAGATGTAACAGTAATTTTACTAAGACTAGTAACCCACATCCATAACTGGAAAGTGAACCAGCAACTTGATTATCTGGAAGACTATCACAGGAATCACAAAAAGGGGCTTTTAACTTCTCACTGAACTGATTATATATGGTAGGAGACAATACGTCTGAACCTACATAACAATGTATGTTGCTAAGTTGAAAATAGTCTAAAACCTGGAGGGAGGCAGACGACGATCAATGTACGCCAAGCGACGCACAATTGCTCGTAATTCAACACCAAAGCAACAAATACAGAGTGAAACTCAAACACATCAAGTTAGAATTACTAATAAGGATTCTAGCGTAAAATAGATCTAGGTTAGAAGGAAAAGCAGAGAGAGAGAGAGAGTAAGCTCAGAATTACTTCGTTTCTGATAGATTCATGTTCCCCGGAATAGTCGGTTCAGAACGGAAATCTAGAAAAGTTGGACCTTGTTTACATGTTAGACGAGATTCTCGGGAAAAACCCGCAAGAGTAAGGGACACCACTCTAATCAGTAGTTATCAAAACTGATCGGAAAATCCCATAACTCGACTAATAACCGAAACACATGATGTATTGGATGAAAATGTATTCAACAGGAACCATATTTAGCTTCCTTTAAATATCAGATCTATAGTTAAAACAAACGTCTAACTTACAGGGAGACGGGCGAGTTTAATATGCTATCAGTAGACGCAGAATTAACCGTCGGTTTTAACATAATCTCAAGATTGATAATCTAATGAGAGAGAAATCAAGCTTAATGATGATATTTCAATTGCTTCAAAAAGTCGGTTTGATGCAGACAAACTAGTACTTGAAAGTAACAAATTATCAGATAACCACTCATATTTCAAACAATAGCTGACAACAGTGGAGAGGGTGCTACACTCTTTCACTAAAAGAGAAATAATCCATTAGGGTTATGCCAGTTGTCGTGACTAGAAGATAATGGGCGTGGCTCTGGTAGATTTTAATATAGGAAAGAAATGTAGTAAAGTAATAAGGGATGGATACTAGGGGAGTCAATGTAAAGACGGAAATTGTAGAGTACTACTCGACCATTTAATTTCTGAAAGAAATAAATGTCTTAAATTGGGGAGGCGTGTGGTATAATAAAACGTCCTTACCCTTTCCTATTTATGGACTCCCTTAAAAATAAACAAACCCTTACAATTACTGTTTAAGTAACTTACTTAATGCAGGAGAAAATAAAACAGCGATAGACTGACCGTGGCACAGCTAAATTTATTTTGGCTTGTTTTCTCTCCCGTATCTGGCCAATCCTGGCGAGGGGGAAAACAAAGACTGAAGCGGCCATTTCTAGTCAAGAGAACACACAAGAAAGTCGACCTTTCCCTTCGGGGAGAAGGTAGTTTGCCTTAAAAACATGATTCTATTCAAGCTATTGGTATGATTATCTACATTATTAAGATATATTTATGTATTACATAAACCAGTATGTTTAATTAAGAATTAGTTACAATTCTCTTAAACCTGGCTGGATGATGTTTACTAAGGAAACACACGTGGGCGCCACGCTGTAATTTTTCCTATGTCTTACAATTTCAAATCTATATGTTAATATCTTGTATAGGCATTATGAACTTATATCTCACTAGTAGTGCTATAATCTATGAATATTATGTGTACTGTAAAGTATCAACTCTCATGTCTGAAACACATTCTAGAGATTTTCTCAATGTAGGAGCAGACCCCTGATTCATGCTTCATAGTAAAGAACTAGTGTCTGTCAATTTCATATTCCTATGTTAAAACTTCTAGGCACTGAACAATATCTCACTATTTATGCTTAGAAATCTGCAAATAATCTATGTACTATAGAAAGGTGTTTTATCCATGCGGGGACATACAAATGATTACGCGTATTCCTGACTCTTAGTCAGGGGATAAAATGCTTCGCCACATCATAATCTGTAACTTGGAACTATAGTGTTAAATTTTAGTACTATCCTTTTGTTAACGGATTAGTAACCACTCCATATGAGGATGAACATATAATCATTTCATAAAATAGTGTTAGGGACAGGCCATGTTTGAATATAAATTCATGAAGAATTAAAGTAAACGCGTGATGTAAATGCATGTTCGGATAGGATTCACTCCGCATCGCCTCACCGTAGTAGAAACAGAAGCGAAGATTGATGTGAATAAATTGCTTGCAATATTCAGAAGACTGGACCATGCGGCATAAGTTATTCTTATAAATACCCTCCGAATAATAGCAGTCATTGGCAAAACATATCACAGCGATTACTATCCTCATGTGCTGTACGCAGTGGGGGAAAACAATGAATGTTTTAGTTCATGAAGATAATTCAAAAACCTAGGCTCCCTGCATCATCATTATGATTATTATGTATGATTATCATGTACTTAATATCAGAGAAATGTACATGTATGTTTTTTTTTGGTATGAGAATTTTCTTTGATTCTGATTGTTACTTTTTACTGTGGGAATATACATTTTAATGTTGCACCTTGGGATTAGAGGATGTTGATGTAAGAATACATATGTATGTCAGTACTTAAGAAGCCAATGGTGAATAGTCTTGACCTAGTGATGATTATAGTGCCGAAATGAAGACGCGGCATTAGAAACCACAGGGATTCTGTATAGGCTATTCTCTTCAAGTAATGAGAGAGACAATATCAACATGTTGGATGGACAGAATGACTTCACCCATCCAATAGTCCCAGTAACAACAGAACAAAATATAAGTGAGAAAATACGTTACTCACTAGGAAGGGTCAGAATGGCTCTACTCAGCAATGAGGGACAGTGGAACATGGACACCCACTCCTTTCCCCTTCTCCCCTTGTTGTTTTGTATTTGTGTTTGTAATTGTGTTGTAAACCTTTTATCATAACACAGTAGGTTAATGCTAGTGTTGTATTCTTTGTCATCCCTTTTCTGTAAAAGAGAAGCAGGTGGTGGTTGAATTTGGTGGGACTATATCACTAACACTGGATCCTGGGTCAACAGCCATAAAGTGAATGTCCTAACCATAGTCTGGATCTAGCAATACCTCCATGTTTACTGCGGCGCTCAATAGCTCCATAGCGAGCAACAGATAAATTAGAAGACAACTGATTGGGTGAGTGATTAAGTCCTAGGTTAGTAGAAAGATCCAGGATGGACTTCAAGATCTAATAATCTACAAAGATGAAGATCAACAAAGTAACTGACAACAGTGACTCGTCAGTTATACGTTTGAGAAGTATCATCTATGGCCTCATCATTCAACAAAATCAGTGAAACTATGGGACAATCCTTCTACAAGTTATTAAAACTAACAACAGTGAGTAATCTTCAACTGTTGGTTGGATTACCAAGTTAATATCCACAATGGATAAGTCTTCGAAAGAACATCTCACAGCTGCAAAAGTCAAACATAAGGTTCCAGCCATGCAACACCAAGTTCTAGCTATGAACACCAACTCAAACAAATGGGAAGAAGACATTGAACCAATACAACCAAGGTGCCAACTGAAAACCATACCTACACCAGATTACCTCAAGGTTCCCAAACCTGAACACATAAAAAAAAGAGACCATATGAAAGCAGCTAGCGGAGTAAATGCCTCTACGCCTGCAACCACAGGAATCACCTGATGGCTTGCAACCCTGGATATGTGGTGGAGTCAATATTCTTCAGTTCCATGCCTGCAGCAGAATCCTGGAATTAATTCCAGATGAACCAAATGAATAACAAGCAGAATTGTATGTCTACACTGAAAGTAAATAATGAATCAGAACTCTGTGCTGGTCCCATGTCAGCCTAAATGCCAATAACGGTGGAATAGGTTATAGACTGATGACTAGGTGGGTGAAAAATCTGTGGGAACAAAATTGAGATTCGGATATTATAAGCCGAGACGCTGAAAGGTAGGCATCCTTTTCATCAGATATGGTGATATAGGGAAGAACCTTAGTCCAAGACCAAAGATGCATCTCCTGAAGGTATGACCAACCCAGGCCTCAATTTCACACTGACACCGAGCCGTTCGCAAAGAAGATTCTTGAATTCAGCTCCACGGAGGAGATATGTGGTGAATTTATTTCCTAAGGATTATAAGTAGTTCCGCAACCAACTTCAGTGGACATTAAACATGACTGTGAGTATTTATTGCTGTCACGGGTAAATATGGACATTAACTGCTGTGCACTGGAGAAGAATACCCATCCGCAATGCCTAAATGAACACTATAATTAATTAATTTAATTATTAGTATCAACTGTTTTCATGTGTGTGTTTTTTTCTTCTATGACATATAAAGAGTGTTAGTGTGTAATGAGGTATAACCAATGATGGTTAAGGTAAATAGTATTTTGACATCAACTCATTATTTGTAAATATGATAATTGTACATGGTGTCAGAAACAAAAATATATATGTTGGGTTTCTGCACCTAGACCAATGTGATTTTATCTAGGTACAATGAGTCGAGTAAGCAGAACCAATTTGTGGTTGTTGTGTTGTTTGTAATAACCTGGTTTTTTTCTGTGGTCACTGGGTACTATGTTGTAATACTGCATATCATTCCCATGCCTGTCTGAAAATGCATAGTGTTTATTACACATCTATATATGTAATTGCAGATCTTGAGTTAATACCTGAACTGTTTGTCCAAAAGTGTTGTGTACATCAAGTAAATGTGGTGTCACATAAGTGGTTGTTTATATGTTGGGAGCAATCAATATCCTTCTAGCATCTATAGTTAATTTAAAGGGTGATGAAGTGGGAAGGGAAACCTACACACAGATGCCACTGTTTCAAGGATTGAACTCTTTTCTCCTGGGATTTGTGGTAAATATCCCTGATCACCCTGCATTCTGACCAGTGACCAGAGAATCAATAATATCCCCTAGACATTTTAACGAATCATTCTCAGGAATTAAAATCCACATCCCACAGCCATATGGGGTAAACACCCGGCGCAATGCAGCCGACCCTGTCGATTTTAAGCTAATTCTTTCATTGCACCCACTCTCATACGAATCCGGATACGCCTTTGTGCGTCAACAGAATTGACATGTCTCACATTACCGTAAAAATAACTTCGTTAGCGAGAAATCACTAGTTGTTCAGCAAAAGATCAAAGGAATGTCGCTGCTTTCAATGATTTAAGTTGTTTTTGGACCTATCAAAGACATATTCCTTGGGTGGGGGTAAATATAAGACGGCTGGAAAAATTTCATAACGATGCAACAGACAGTTTTCAAAATAATTGATCGTGAATGACGGCATTCGTTTGTGGACATACTATAGGAAGGAGGACTGTGAGATTAAAGTGGAGGACATTAGATGGGTACTGAAGCGGGCTAAAGACACAGCGCCAGGTCCGGATGGGGTGAGGTACTCCCATAGGAGGAACATAAATGATGGGTACTTGGAGAAGATGGCTCTTTGTTTCAACCTAAGCATCAATACGGCGGAATTACCCTATGATTGGCTGCTTAGCTACCTGGTCCCCCTCCCAAAGCCAGGTAAGGACCACTCCAGACTTAATTGATACCGAATCATAACCCTGCAAAACACGTGTGGCAAAGTCCTCGAAAAAATAGTAGCACGCAGGCTCCAGCAACATTTGGAAAGTCGGAATCTGCTTCCCCAAGGACTCGGGAGCTACCGGCCTGGAAAGGACACCTGGGCCAATGCTGCAACTTTTGCATTTGATGTCTACGAGGGCTTCCAGGATAAACAGGAGACAGTGGCGGTAGCTCTTGACCTGGAAGATGCGTATAACAGGGTTAGGTATTATCGGTTAATACACACACTGTTGGACATGGAGGTCTGCCCTTGCCTTGTTAGATGGGTTGCGGCAGTCCTTTATGAGCGTAAGGTTGCACTGCGCATGGGTTCCTGGACTTCTGACCCCTGTACTATTAGACCTGGGTTGCCACAGGGATCTGCCTTGTCCCCAGTGCTCTTTAATGTCTACACCATCAAAATCGCAGCTATTGAGACACCAAGTGTGGGTAGAATCTTGACATTTGCAGATGATGTGCTGGTGTACAGACAGGGCAGAGACAGGGCCAGTTTGGCGAAAGACTTACAGGTGGCGGTAAAAAGGGTGGCGGAGTGGTGCAGGGACGCAGGGGCCATTATAAACCCAGACAAGGCATCGGTTGTGTGGTACTCCTTGGACAACCGGATAGTCAAGGCAGACGTCCCAGGTATTATGTTGAATGGATGTCCTCTTAGTCGAGAGAGTAAATTGAAGTACTTGGGTATCACCTTTGACAGGTGTTTGTCTTTTAAGGGTCATGTGGAGGCTTTGGTGGTAAAGGCTGGTAGGGGACTTAATGCATTGAGGGCTATGGCAGCAACCGGGGTAGATCAGAGGATGTTGTACAGGCTCTTTCAGCAGTTAATAATTTCTGTCATTGAGTATGGTTTGGGGCTGCTGACAGTATAAAAATGCCAGCTTGAAAGGTTGGAGCGCATATAGAATGCTGCCATGCGGTTAATCCTGGGGTGCACAAAGGACACATCAATTATATGCATGAGGCATATCCTGCCGCTACCAACAATGACGGATAGGCATAGGGTCCTTCAGGCCAAATGGTACCTGAGAATTCCATGGTCTAGGTGTTAGACGACTTTCTCCGTAATCCGGTATACTCTGGTGAGTAACGTTACGTTTGCGGTGTAGCGGTTCTCTCCGCGTCGGTAACTTAAGAGGTATGTGAGCCGGTCGCTCAGAAAGTAATGGCAAACTATTGAGCTAAATCTTGCCAAAAAATAAACAATCAGCTGAAAGATGCTGATGTTGACAGCAATGTCCTGTAAAGGATATGCAAAAAAAAAAAAAAATATTATTTTAGCTTACTATATATATATCTTTGGAGATAGTGGTGCTTTCTAATGATTTACAGAACAACATTTCTTCAGCAAAATTACCTTTATCAGAATATTTTAAATAAGTTACAAGTACGGCCTCACTGTCTCTCAAAGTTGATTCATCCATTTGCACCGAGAATTTTCTTGTTGTCAGCTTTTCAACAAGTTGTATTTCAATATCCTCTCTCATTTCGTCTCTTCTTCTGCTAACAGTATTGTTACTTAGTGGCATGACTTTAACGTCTTTGTCATCTTTATCCATAACCGTTTTAAGAAATGCTGATATTGATGGGTTGATTAAACTCTCCCCTATAGTATGAATTTTCCCAGATTTAGCGATGAGTAATGAAATTTGATAACTAGCCTCAAGAGTACGGTTGATAGTTGCATTATGAGCAATAAATAGAGACTTAAATGTTACTCTTTTTTTCAAAATTTTTCTTTAAAGTTTGAAAATAATTCAAATCTGAATTAATATGAGCATTATGTTTATCCTTCAAATGTGCCCCAAGACGACCTCGTTTCATTGATTCGTTGGTCAAACATTGTTGGTATAAAAGACAAAAAGGTGGCCGTTCATCGTGGACAGCGGGAATGAAACCAAATTTTAAATATTCCTCCGAATACTGTCGAACTTTTTTTCTTGCTTGCAGCACTCATTTCACTATGGGCTGAAAGAAGTAAATATAAGATCAATTAAAAAAAAAATTATATGAACTGGAGTAAACGCAGACTTAAAATGCATATTTAAATATGTATGGCATATTTATCCCACCTCCAAAAAATCATACTTTTTCATTTGACAAATTTTTCTGGAAAATGATGCTTCTAAATCTGAAATTATTACAGGATCTCTGGATCCGAGTCTACACAGATGGGTCCGCACAAAATGCTGTTCGAAATGGAGGAGCGGGAGTGTACATAGAATACCAAGATAACACTAGGGACACGGCCAGAGTTCCAACAGGAAAGTACTGCCATAACTATGATGCTGAAATTGAGGCAATCAAGATAGCAACAGAGAAATTACAAAACCCCAGCCATGGTACACAACCTGTGGTGATATTGACAGATGCAAAATCAGTAATAGAGGCGCTTCTGTTTGAGAAATTGCCAGTACTAAGGACACTACTTTCTTAACTTAGCAGTCAGCATATGGTCACCATACAGTGGATACCATCCCACTGTGGAGTACCCGGAAACAACAGAGCTGGTCGATTGGTTAGGGAAGGAGCAAAAGAAGAACAACGTGGTGTGCCCATTACATACCACCAAAAGAAAAGAATGATCAAATCAATCAGAAGGCCAAAAAACCCTACTCAAGACGACTACCACGTTATGGAAAGACCAGAACAGGTCATCATTCCGCGCCTCAGAACAGGACACAATAGATTAGGCAACCACATGCATCCAGAATTCAAGATTGGTGACTCCGCCATGTGCACATGTGGATTGGCGTTGCAGACAGCAGAGCACATACTCCAGGACTGCCCAAACTACAACATATCCAGGCGAACCTTCTGGCCTAGAGAGACAACAGTGGAAGGTAAACTCTATGGACCGCTGAATGAACTAAAAAAGACTGTTGGATTCATACAAGAGACAACATTGCAGTTATAGATATATTTCGTGCGAACGAAAGAAGAAGAAGAAGAAGAAGAAGAAGAAGAAGAAGAAGAAGAAGAAGAAGAAGAAGAAGAAGAAGAAGAAGAAGAAGAAGAAATTAATAAAAATTACCAATTGAATTTACATACCAGTTATATATCACTTATATTTATACAATGTATATATTTTTTATAAACAACGAGGCTTTTACAACAATTTAACGGACTCTTATTTCAAATTACTCGCTCCGTGGCTAAAGGCTTGCGAACGCTGTCCTGTAAAGGATATGCAAAAAAAAAAAAAAAAATATATATATATTATGTTAGCTTACTATATATATATATATATCTTTGGAGGTAGTGGTGCTTTGTAATGATTTCAATCAATCAATCATGTGCCATGCCGGAAAGCGTGGGCGGTCATGATTCGCCATTTCACTCGATCACCAGTGTCGTGGATCAGCTCAGTGTTCCTGTCTCGTCCATGCCATGTGGCCAAGCCATCCAGGTATTTTCCTCTCGGTCTTCCTCTTGGTCTGTTCCCTTCGATCTTGCCAGCTGTCACTACAGATTTACAGAACAACATTTCTTCAACAAAATTACCTTTATCAGAATATTTTCCGTAAGTTATAAGTACGGCCTCACTGTCTCTCAAAGTTGATTCATCCATTTGCACCGAGCATTTTCATGTTGTCAGCTTTTCAACAAGTTGTATTTCAATATCCTCTCTCATTCTTCTGCTAACAGTATTGTTACTTAGTGGCATGGCTTTAACGATTTTGTCATCTTTATCCAGAACCGTTTTCGCTGTTCGCTGTTCGTATTATAAAGCGCTGGTATGGGAGCCAGTCGTTCAGAAAGCAATGGCAAACTGACCGAGGATCCAGAAGGTGATGTCTCATTTTGTAATCCACACTTTTCGTTACGAGTAGAGTTGAAATTGAGACGGGGGAGGGGGTGGTGGGAGGTTGTTAAGCTAGAGTTCCAATGCGAGATGTATTGCCTTGGTTACGTGGTGTTTGTCGATCCAGTTTTGTTGTTGTTGTTGTTGTTGTTGTGAGCGGCGAGGAGTGGTCATCCTCTGACTTTATGCCGAGCTCCGTGTGGATGTAAGCTGTGCATACTTGTTGGCTGGGTTTCATTCTGGTATTTGAGAAATACATTATCTGGATGTATTATTTCGTTGCAGTCTTATGCACATCATGTTCTTGATACCGTCGTTTCGCATTCTGTTTCTGTTTAAAACTCCATCAGTCTTCTCAAGTATTTCATCTTAAACGTGAAGAATTTTCACTGGAAAAGAATAGTAACACTGTAACTTATCATGCATGCCGTAAAAGGCGACAAAAGAGTATTTGGCGTGAGACTGCCTAAGTATGGATCTACAGGAGTTTGGATCACCGACTGACCTCTTGTGACCTCAGAAAATCTCCAGAATTGGCACCTGGAATGTTAGAACAAATTTGAATTGGTGTGTAACAGAGCAATTAGTAAGATAAATGAAATGTTATAAGATTAGCATTATAGGTAATGAGAAACAAGATGGCAGGAAGCATGCCAAAAACTTCTAAAACAGGCGAAACAGTGCTGTTCTTGGGTGATACACATGAAAAAAGCACCTCACAGTGAAGGGGCAGCCCTAATGCTAGTCGATGTGATAACAGAAGGAGAGAGAGAGAGAGAGAGAGAGAGAGAGAGAGAGAGAGAGAGAGAGAGAGAGAGAGAGAGAGAGCGGTGGGGGGGGGGGAAGAGAAAGAGAGGAAGGAAGAACAAGAGATGGGTAGCGTTGCGCACTGTAGAGACATATGAGTGAAAGGAAGAGTACGCTTATCAGACATGCAGAACTAGATGATGGTTATAGAGAATAATGATGAGGACTTGTAAATAGCAGCGTGCCTTCAACAATATTCTTGAACGAAATACTATATTTAGTTTTCTGTAATCGTACTTGTACGGTTAAAATGAACATGACAGATCGGAAGAATGACATGATAAAAGCTACAAAAACTCCGCCACGGAGCAAATCCAACAGGAGTAGTCTGATAATCAGAATTGGTCTCCCTGACCCACGCATCTCGTGGCACACATTTTGATATTTAGGGTTTGATAATTACATTCTCCATAACCTAACCTTTGTGCCCTCTGGATTAAAATGTCTCCAGGACCCACCCTTCACAGCTAAGTGGTATTCTTTGTAGCTTTTGTTTAAATGTAATTGTTTTGGTGTCTTTTTGTCTCTGTGTGATGACGAAAGCTTTCTATTGGCAATGTCCATTCTGTCGCTTGAATAGGTGTTCTATAAAATCTGACCAATTCCACTTACCGTTTTCATTCATCTTCTTCTTCAGAGATCAACGTTTGCTAGGCGTCAGTTCCGGTATGGGTAAGAAACAGAACGGTTCACACGTGGTCTTCAGAGGTTTTCTAGAAACCGGCCAGATTTCCTTCCCCAATTCGGCGAAGCCAGGAGAATCTTGTTGGACATGTTTTTGGTGTTTGCTTGAGCTCTCCACATTTGCATGAGGCAGAATCAGCGAGACCTAGTTGGTAGAGGTGTGTAAACAATGATTTGCTCATTGTACTTTTTGCAACTTTATTGCAGATTGTCTCATTTAATCTTAGGCTCTAAATAATACTTTTAGAAATTTTTTCTCTCTGCAGTTAACATGGTCAAAGGAGTACCAGAGAATTATATGAGAAAGAGAACTGAGGACTTTCGGTCCAATATGGCGGGAGGGCGAGCGGTCTGAGTGTTGTTTGCCTCTGAACACGTTTGCTTATGCATTTCCTCATTTGGCCCCTTCGCCTAGTAGTGACCCGTTGCTGTGAAGTTGGAACCGCGACTAAAATATTTGAGAAAGAAAGGTTGTAAGTTAGTGAGATGGTTATATGTTAGCTAGTATATGCGAAACTCGATCACCTTACACATGAACATTCCTTACACTATGTCTGCCATAGGATAACAATTACAGACGTCTCCAACATCCTTGTAAATTCCATCTCATGATGTCTCAGTTCATCTTTCAACTCTAGTGGTATTTTCTTGTGGAAACAGGTTGGGGTATTGTTTTAAAGGATCACTTTCACTGTCCACGGACACCCCCAATCCCCTATTAATTGCTCAAGGCTCCTCCTATAGATTACACAGGGAGGAGGTGAGCACGGACTCCGAAGCACCGACGAGGATCCAGCTCAGTGTATACCGGGACCACAAATGGTTCCTGGAGAGAATGATGGGTCAGTGGTATGTGGGACCATCACATTTTGAAGGGTTATGCACAGAGGATTAGATGACCTGTCCTTCCGATACTCAGCAGGGGGTGTGTCTGCTTGGCAATCCACAAGGAATTAAAAAGGGTTTAAACGAAATGAAACGATAGGAGAATCGACTTCATTCCACCGGGTTTTATCCCATATGGCTTGGTATCTTTCTGCAGGGCGGGCTGCCGACAGAGTCACAGAATGCCCGAATTCCGTAGCTTCAGCGACGATCCCCACGAGTTTCCGAGACAATTTCACTCGTGAACGGAACGACGTGACCAGGAATCGAACTCACAACTTTTCCAGCGCGAGGCAAGCGGGGTAACCACTTCGCTACGTAGACTCCCGGAAATGCAGAATTTGTGCTTTAAATTAATCTCATGTATGCTTACTCGGACATTCGCAAGGTTTACTTATATAAACGTGCTGCTACAAGCCGGACGAGCTCGATGAAGTACAGGTCAGGATCGACTGTTGGCTTACGCCCGACCAGCAGTGATGGGCCAGGAGGTGGCTATGTCACTGCTGGATGTCACCCTGGCTTGACCTCCTGGTGTTTGGCAATAAGACCTGACCAGTCCCAGGATGGGGAGAAATGTAGCTGGACGACTACCTTTCTACTGGCAGGTCGTAAGCCGGCACTAAAGATGGAGAGCTCCAACACTAGCACTAGCAGGAGTCCTTAAGTGGCACTGACTTCGGTCAGTGTCCAATTTTTTTTCCCCCAAAAGTAATAACCAATCAGGCTGGTCTCCCTGGTCTAGGTGTTAGCAGCTTTCTCCGTAACCCCGAATACTCTCGTGGTTGACGTGAGCACACGAGAATTGGAAGCGGTTCGAGTCGCGCCAGTGACTTTTGAGAGTATGGAGCCAGTAGCTCAGAAAGTCGTAGATGAGCGTAATCTAGCCTAGGAATCAACATATAGCTGAAAGATACTGATGTTGACCGCAATATCCAGAAACAGGATGGAAACGCGGGGAAAAAAATAACCAATTAGGGAGGGTACTTGTCCCCCCCCCCCCCCACCCCGAGGGTCCCCACTTGTTAGAAGACGTGGATCCATACGTACCTGCTCATCACCATCATCATCATCATCATCATCATCATCATCATCATCATCATCATCATCATCATCATCATCATCGTCATCATCATCATCATCATCATCATCATCATCATCATCATCATCATCATCATCATCATCATCATCATCATCATCATCATCATCATCATCATCATCATCGTCAATATCATCGTTTTCATCAGCACCACCAACAACATCATGATCAACAACTTTATCAACAATAAAATTATCATCAACAACATCATCAACATCAACATAATTAGCAACATCATCATCATTAACATCTTCATTATCAGCATCAACAACATCATCATAAACAATATCAACAACATCATCATCAACAACATCATCATTATCAAGATCATCAAGTTCATCAAGATCATCAAGATGATGATCATCATCATCATCATCATCATCATCATCATCATCATCATCATCATCATCATCATCATCATCATCATCATCATCATCATCATCATCATCATCATCATCATCATCATCATCATCATCATCATCATCATCATCATCATCATCATCATCATCATCATCATCATAATCATCATCATCAAGCGTATCATCATCATCAAGCGTATCATCATCATCATCATCATCATCATCATCATCATCATCATCATCATCATCATCATCAATCATCATCATCATCATCATCATCATCATCATCAATATCATCATCATCATCATCATCATCATCATCATCATCATCATCATCATCATCATCATCATCATCATCATCATCATCATCATCATCATCATCATCATCACCATCGTCATCATCATCATCAAGCGCATCATCATCATCATCATCATCATCATCATCATCATCATCATCATCATCATCATCATCATCATCATCTTCATCATCATCATCAACTACATCATCATTCACGGGCAGGTGACATGCTGGATCCTGAAATTTCTTATGTCGCAGCCTAAGGGGAGATTATTATTTCCGGATTTTCTTAGGGGCATCATTACTTCCGGTTTTAACAATTTAAAATAAATAAAAAAAAAATATAAATGATGACGGTTATTATTATTGTCTTTAGTGCTCTTCTTCCTCCTCTTTGGGATGTGACCATGGGGGAACGCGGTGGGCCATTGTTCTTTCTCCGCGTTTTGTGACTTTTTCTTTTTCTTCTTTGGTCGTGTTCAGTAGTGAGGGTGTGGGGAGTGGAGGGTAAGACATTTCCAGCGCTAAGAGGACGTTACTATATTAGGTCTATAAAAATTTTAAAAATTTAAAAGATGGCGGTTCTTATTGTCTGCCGGGTTGAAGCAGTGCATATCTGTAGTGGAGTATCGTGGGTGTGGGATGGGGTGTCAGTTATTGCGATCAGATGGTGAGATAAAGCGTCTAGTGGGTTAGAGTTAGGGTTAAGGAGAAGCTTTATCTCCCGTCGCGCGGGAAATTTGAATTTTGTGGATCACGGATGTGACTTTATCAAGAGATTATTCGTGTTAACTGGTGAAACGATGAAAGCCGGATAGAAGATGTGGTAGATGGTATTCAAGAGATCACTAATTCAGACGTTGTTTTAAGAAAGGACGACATAACAGCCGACTGCATTGTAATAAATGTTGTTAACCGTCATGAATGATTTATTGGAGATAATGCACAATGAAGGCATAGAGATCTTGCTGATGTGACATTTAAAAGTCATGAAGTTACATATGGAGGACAGAGAAACTTTATGACAGAAAGAAACCAAGAGTGTAGAGACATGCCCGAGTAGTTTGTAGAAGTACTTCTTTAGCAAATACTTAGGAATGGTAAGTTGAAGATTTTGTTAATGTAAAATTAGAAACTGATGACAAACAGTCAGATGATATCGAAGCTGTGACAGATGGAAAAGCCGATGAAAATGTAACTGATATTGCTGAATGAAGATTTGAAGATATTCTCGGTGTCACGTGGGGAAGTGATGACGAAATCGCAGTGCAGGCAGAAGACATGACAGACATAATTACAGTGTTCAGTGACATGACAAATGTTTGCAGAAAGTATGATTTTCTTGGAGATCATGTGGAATACGAAGTTAATATACAAAGTCAAATTGAAAAATGATGATAAAATTGAGTTGATTCGACATTCAAATTACAGCAGATACATAACAGACCTTTAAGAATCACAACTGAAGAACGGCTCCAGTCAAATGTGATCCCCAGATACTTCAGTTAAGGAGCCTATCCTTCAAGGACCATGTGGAGACGGTTGTGACAAGATCTCAAAAGGGACTCAGTGCACTTAAAACTATGGCTGCAATGGACACAGAGCAGAGAATGCTTTTCACACTATACCAGCACTTGATCCTCTCAGTAATTGATTATGGATTAAGACTGCTCACTGTCTCAGAGAGTCAGCTGGTGAAGTTAGAGCGCATACAGAACGAAGCTACGCGGGTCATTCTGGGATGCACCAGAGACATTTGGACTTGTAGCACATGGCCCCTTCGCCTAGTAGTGACCCGTTGCTGTGAAGTTGGAACCGCGACTAAAATATTTGAGAAAGAAAGGTTGTAAGTTAGTGAGATGGTTATATGTTAGCTAGTATATGCGAAACTCGATCACCTTACACATGAACATTCCTTACACTATGTCTGCCATAGGATAACAATTACAGACGTCTCCAACATCCTTGTAAATTCCATATCATGATGTCTCAGTTCATCTTTCAACTCTAGTGGCATTTTCTTGTGGAAACAGGTTGGGGTATTGTTTTAAAGGATCACTTTCACTGTCCACGGACACCCCCAATCCCCTCTTAATTGCTCAAGGCTCCTCCTATAGATTACACAGGGAGGAGGTGAGCACGGACTCCGAAGCACCGACGAGGATCCAGCTCAGTGTATACCGGGACCACAAATGGTTCCTGGAGAGAATGATGGGTCAGTGGTATGTGGGACCATCACATTTTGAAGGGTTATGCACAGAGGATTAGATGGCCTGTCCTTCCGATACTCAGCAGGGGCTGTGTCTGCTTGGCAATCCACAAGGAATTAAAAAGGGTTTAAACGAAATGAAACGATAGGAGGATCGACTTCATTCCACCGGGTTTTATCCCATATGGCTTGGTATCTTTCTGCAGGGCGGGCTGCCGACAGAGTCACAGAATGCCCGAATTCCGTAGCTTCAGCGACGATCCCCACGAGTTTCCGAGACAATTTCACTCGTGAACGGAACGACGTGACCAGGAATCGAACTCACAAGTTTTCCAGCGCGAGGCAAGCGGGGTAACCACTTCGCTACGTAGACTCCCGGAAATGCAGAATTTGTGCTTTAAATTAATCTCATGTATGCTTACTCGGACATTCGCAAGGTTTACTTATATAAACGTGCTGCTACAAGCCGGACGAGCTCGATGAAGTACAGGTCAGGATCGACTGTTGGCTTACGCCCGACCAGCAGTGATGGGCCAGGAGGTGGCTATGTCACTGCTGGATGTCACCCTGGCTTGACCTCCTGGTGTTTGGCAATAAGACCTGACCAGTCCCAGGATGGGGAGAAATGTAGCTGGACGACTACCTTTCTACTGCCAGGTCGTAAGCCGGCACTAAAGATGGAGAGCTCCAACACTAGCACTAGCAGGAGTCCTTAAGTGGCACTGACTTCGGTCAGTGTCCAATTTTTTTTTTCCAAAAGTAATAACCAATCAGGCTGGTCTCCCTGGTCTAGGTGTTAGCAGCTTTCTCCGTAACCCCGAATACTCTCGTGGTTGACGTGAGCGCACGAGAATTGGAAGCGGTTCGAGTCGCGCCAGTGACTTTTGAGAGTATGGAGTCAGTCGCTCAGAAAGTCGTAGATGAGCGTAATCATGCCTAGGCACCAACATATAGCTGAAAGATACTGATGTTGACCGCAATATCCAGAAACAGGATAGAAACGCGGGGAAAAATATAACCAATTAGGAAGGGTACTTGTCCCCCCCCCCCCCCCCCCCCACCCCGGGGGTCCCCACTTGTTAGAAGACGTGGATCCATACGTACCTGCTCATCATCATCATCATCATCATCATCATCATCATCATCATCATCATCATCATCATCATCATCATCATCATCATCATCATCATCATCATCATCATCAATATCATCGTTTTCATCAGCACCATCAACAACATCATGATCAACAACTTTATCAACAATAAAATTATCATCAACAACATCATCAACATCAACATAATTAGCAACATCATCATCATTAACATCTTCATTATCAGCATTAACAACATCATCATAAACAATATCAACAACATCATCATCAACAACATCATCATCATCAAGATCATCATCATCATCATCATCATCATCATCATCATCATCATCATCATCATCATCATCATCATCATCATCATCATCATCATCATCATCATCATCATCATCATCATCATCATCATCGTCAAGAGTATCATCATCATCATCATCATCATCATCATCATCATCATCATCATCATCATCATCATCATCATCATCATCATCATCATCATCATCATCATCATCATCATCATCATCATCATCATCATCATCATCATCATCATCATCATCAAGAGTATCATCATCATCATCATCATCATCATCATCATCATCATCATCATCATCATCATCATCATCATCATCATCATCATCATCATCAACTACATCATCATTCACGGGCAGGCGACATGCTGGATCCTGAAATTTCTTATATCGCAGCCTAAGAGGAGATTATTATTTCCGGATTTTCTTAGGGGCATCATTACTTCCGGTTTTAACAATTTAAAATAAATAAAAAAAATATAAATGATGACCGTTATTATTATTGTCTTTAGTGCTCCTCTTCCTCCTCGTTGGGATGTGACCATGGGGCAACGCGGTGGGCCATTGTTCTTTCTCCGCGTTTTGTGACTTTTTCTGTTTCTTCTTTGGTCGTGTTCAGTAGTGAGGGTGTGGGGAGTGGAGGGTAAGACATTTCCAGCGCTAAGAGGACGTTACTATATTAGGTCTATAAAAATTTAAAAAATTTTAAAGATGGCGGTTCGTATTGTCTGCCGGTTTGAAGCAGTGCATATCTGTAGTGGAGTATCGTGGGTGTGGGATGGGGTGTCAGTTATTGCGATCCGATGGTGAGATAAAGCGTCTAGTGGGTTAGAGTTAGGGTTAAGGAGAAGCTTTATCTCCCGTCGCGCGGGAAATTTGAATTTTGTGGATCACGGATGTGACTTTATCAAGAGATTGTTCGTGTTAACTGGTGAAACGATGAAAGTCGGATAGAAGATGTGGTAGATGGTATTCAAGAGATCACTAATTCAGACATTGTTTTATGAAAGAACGACATAACAGCCGACTGCATTATAATAAATGTTGTTAACCGGCATGAATGATTTATTGGAGATCATACACAATGAAGGCATGGGAATCTTGCTGATGTGACATGGAAAAGTCGTGAAGTTACATATGGAGGACAGATAAACTTTATGACAGAAAGAAACCAAGAGTGGAGAGACATGCCCGAGTACTCTGTAGAAGTACTTCTTTAACAAATACTTAGGAATGGTAAGTTGAAGATTTTGTTAATGTAAAATTAGAAACTGATGACAAACAGTCAGATGATATCGAAGCTGTGACAGATGGAAAAGCCGATGAAAATGTAACTGATAATGCTGAATGAAGATTTGAAGATATTCTCGGTGTCACGTGGGAAAGTGATGACGAAATCGCAGTGCAGGCATAAGACATGGCAGACAGAATTACAGTGTTCAGTGACATGACAAATGTTTGCAGAAAGTATGACTTTCTTGGAGATCATGTGGAATACGAAGTTAATATACAAAGTCAAATTGAAAAATGATGATAAAATTGAGTTGATTCGACATTCAAATTACAGCAGATACATAACAGACCTTTAAGGGTCACAACTGAAGAACGGCTCCAGTCAAATGTGATCCCCAGATACTTCAGTTAAGGAGCCTATCCTTCAAGGACCATGTGGAGACGGTTGTGACAAGATCTCAAAAGGGACTCAGTGCACTTAAAACTATGGCTGCAATGGACACAGAGCAGAGAATGCTTTTCACACTATACCAGTACTTGATCCTCTCAGTAATTGATTATGGATTAAGACTGCTCACTGTCTCAGAGAGTCAGCTGGTGAAGTTAGAGCGGATACAGAACGAAGCTACTCGGGTCATTCTGGGATGCACCAGAGACATTTGGACTTGTAGCACATTGCCCCTTCGCCTAGTAGTGACCCGTTGCTGTGAAGTTGGAACCGCGACTAAAATATTTGAGAAAGAAAGGTTGTAAGTTAGTGAGATGGTTATATGTTAGCTAGTATATGCGAAACTCGATCACCTTACACATGAACATTCCTTACACTATGTCTGTCATAGGATAACAATTACAGACGTCTCCAACATCCTTGTAAATTCCATATCATGATGTCTCTCAATAAGAACCATTAGAAGAAGAAAACAAAGAGCAGGAAAATACATGCCATGCGAATCAGTAAACTTAAAAAACCCTAAAGACGAGGCAGTAAGGGAAAATTATAAGAAAGAACTAACTGAACTCTTTGTAAAATTACCTACGGAAAGAAAAACAGTGGAAGAAGAATGGGAGATGTTCAAATCAAGCATTTTAAATACTGTAAAAATAACATGCGGAACAACGAAAAAACGCAAAACACGGATAAAGAAAATAACAAGTTAGTGGAACGCAGAAGTAAAGAAAGCGGTAAAAGAAAAAAAGGAAAAATATAAAAAGTGGTTGAAGAGCAAACAGGAATGTGATTACAGAGAATACAGAATAGCGAGAAGACATGTGAGTAGAATAGTAAAGAGGGAAAAACAAAAAGACTGGGAAGAGTATTGAGAAACCCTAAATAAAAACTACAAGGAGGCAACCAGAAACTTCTACAAAAAGATACGTGCAATGCGAACCAGAGGAGAACCCTTTGACCCAACTGAAATAATTAACAGCGAAAATGGAGAACCAATAAGTGAACAAAAACAGATCCTAATAAGATGGAAGCAGTATTTCGAACAACTTCTCAACATCCCATCAGATGTCACAGGAATTCAAGAGACCTACACAGATGTCACCGAGGAACTAGAACCAGACATACTAAAAGAAGAAATTATAGAAGCCATCAGATTAGCCCCATTGAACAAATCACCAGGACAGGATGAAATACCAAATGAACTAATTAAAGCAGCAAGGGAAGTAGGAACAGCTTGGCTACATAGACTATTCAACCATGTTTGGGTAGAACAACAGACACCACGAGACTGGGGAAACGCCATAATTATCCCAATTTGGAAAAACAAAGGCAGCAAAACAGATTGCACACAATACAGAGGCATTTCACTGTTGAGTCATACTGGGAAAATATTTTGCAAAATTCTTGAAAAAAGATTACGAACTACTTTAGAACCCCAGCTAAGCGAAACGCAGCTTGGATTTGGGAAAAACAAAGGATGCACAGACGCCATTTTTGCTCTTAGACAACTTATAGAAAAATCAATTGAATTCAATGAAACACTCTACTTAGCCTTTGTCGACCAAGAAAAGGCATTTGATAGGGTAGATAGAAACAAGCTGTGGGAAATCCTTAAACAATATGGAGTGAGTACACATCTAACAAACCTATGTAGAAGTTTATACAACAACAGTGAATGCATAGTGAGAGCAACTGGAGGACACTCAGAACCCTTCACCATAAGATCTGGAGTACGACAAGGTTGTGTCCTGTCCCCTCTCTTGTTCATAACATATATAGACAACATATGTAAAGAAACCAGCCAAGCAGAGACAGCAAGAATACCGCATGACGAGAACACAGAAGAAGAACCATCTGCAAATCTAACCATTAGAGAACTCCTGTTTGCGGACGACCAAGCACTAATAGCAAAATCAGAAGCTGAATTACAAGACCACATGAATAGTCTAAACGAAATGTGTAGGGAACATAACACGAAAATTAGCACAAGCAAAACAGAGGTAATGACTATAACTAAAGAAGAACAAACAGCAACAATTCACCTAAAAGAACATCCCTTGAAACAAGTAAAGAGCTTCAAGTACCTAGGAAGTATAATATCATCAAATGGCAGATCAGAAGACGAGATCGAAAATAGGTGCAATAAGGCAAATCAACTCATTGGACAAATGGCACCAATACTAAAGAACAAACATGTATCAATAACTACTAAGAAAGCACTTTACAACACAATCTTCCTACCAACTCTGTGCTACCAATGCCAAACCTGGACAATGACAGAAAAAGAGAAAAGAAAAATCACAACAACAGAAATGAGGTTCCTGAGAAGAATACTCAACGTATCAAGAAGAGATAAGATCAGAAATGAAGAAATCAGGACTAAAGTGGGGGTTAAAGCTGCTCTAGATTTTATTAGAAAGCAGCAAGTCAAATGGTTTGGCCATGTAAGTAGGCTACCAGTCAACAGCATGCCACAACAAGCAATGATGTACAGACCAGATGGAAACAGAGGAAGAGGCCGACCACGTAAACGTTGGACGGTGGGAATAACAGAATCCATGGGAATGTCGATATACGAAGCCCATAACCGGGCACTCTCACGAAGTTTATACTTCACCTCGACACCGCAAGGTACAAGAGGAACATGATGAGAGAGAGAGAGAGAGAGAGAGAGAGAGAGAGAGAGAGAGAGAGAGAGAGAGAGAGAGAGAGAGAGAGAGAGATGTCTCAGTTCATCTTTCAACTCTAGTGGCATTTTCTTGTGGAAACAGGTTGGGGTATTGTTTTAAAGGATCACTTTCACTGTCCACGGACATCCCCAATCCCCTCTTAATTGCTCAAGGCTCCTCCTATAGATTACACAGGGAGGAGGTGAGCACGGACTCCGAAGCACCGACGAGGATCCAGCTCAGTGTATACCGGGACCACAAATGGTTCCTGGAGAGAATGATGGGTCAGTGGTATGTGGGACCATGTCATTTTGAAGGGTTATGCACAGAGGATTAGATGGCATGTCCTTCCGATACTCAGCAGGGGCTGTGTCTGCTTGGCAATCCACAAGGAATTAAAAAGGGTTTAAACGAAATGAAACGATAGAAGGATCGACTTCATTCCACCGGGTTTTATCCCATTTGGCTTGGTATCTTTCTGCAGGGCGGGCTGCCGACAGAGTCACAGAATGCCCGAATTCCGTAGCTTCAGCGACGATCCCCACGAGTTTCCGAGACAATTTCACTCGTGAACGGAACGGCATGACCAGGAATCGAACTCACAACTTTTCCAGCGCGAGGCAAGCGGGGTAACCACTTCGCTACGTAGACTCCCGGAAATGCAGAATTTGTGCTTTAAATTAATCTCATGTATGCTTACTCGGACATTCGCAAGGTTTACTTATATAAACGTGCTGCTACAAGCCGGACGAGCTCGATGAAGTACAGGTCAGGATCGACTGTTGGCTTACGCCCGACCAGCAGTGATGGGCCAGGAGGTGGCTATGTCACTGCTGGATGTCACCCTGGCTTGACCTCCTGGTGTTTGGCAATAAGACCTGACCAGTCCCAGGATGGGGAGAAATGTAGCTGGACGACTACCTTTCTACTGGCAGGTCGTAAGCCGGCACTAAAGATGGAGAGCTCCAACACTAGCACTAGCAGGAGTCCTTAAGTGGCACTGACTTCGGTCAGTGTCCAATTTTTTTTCCCCAAAAGTAATAACCAATCAGGCTGGTCTCCCTGGTCTAGGTGTTAGCAGCTTTCTCCGTAACCCCGAATACTCTCGCGGTTGACGTGAGCGCACGAGAATTGGAAGCGGTTCGAGTCGCGCCAGTGACTTTTGAGAGTATGGAGCCAGTCGCTCAGAAAGTCGTAGATGAGCGTAATCTGGCATAGAAATCAACATATAGCTGAAAGATACTGATGTTGATCGCAATATCCAGAAACAGGATGGAAACGCGGGGAAAAAAATAACCACATAGGGAGGGTACTTGTCCCCCCCCCCCCACCCAGGGGGCCCCCACTTGTTAGAAGACGTGGATCCATACGTACCTGCTCATCTTCATCATCATCATCATCATCATCATCATCATCATCATCATCATCATCATCATCATCATCATCATCATCATCATCATCATCATCATCATCATCATAATCATCATCATCATCATCATCATCATCATCATCAAGCGTATCATCATAATCAAGCGTATCATCATCATCATCATCATCATCATCATCACCACCACCACCACCACCACCACCACCACCACCACCACCACCACCACCACCACCACCACCACCACCACCATCATCATCATCATCATCATCATCATCATCATCATCATCATCATCATCATCATCATCATCATCATCATCATCATCATCAACTACATCATCATTCACGGGCAGGTGACATGCTGGATCCTGAAATTTCTTATGTCGCAGCCTGAGGGGAGATTATTATTTCCGGATTTTCTTAGGGGCATCATTACTTCCGGTTTTAACAATTTAAAACAAATAAAAAAAAATATAAATGATGACGGTTATTATTATTGTCTTTAGTGCTCTTCTTCCTCCTCGTTGGGATGTGACCATGGGGGAACGCGGTGGGCCATTGTTCTTTCTCCGCGTTTTGTGACTTTTTCTTTTTCTTCTTTGGTCGTGTTCAGTAGTGAGGGTGTGGGGAGTGGAGGGTAAGACATTTCCAGCGCTAAGAGGACGTTACTATATTAGGTCTATAAAAATTTAAAAAATTTAAAAGATGGCGGTTCTTATTGTCTGCCGGGTTGAAGCAGTGCATATCTGTAGTGGGCTACTCAAGATCTGCGCGGGTGCTACGGAGTTCGTGCATCGAGCGAAGCCATCCTTTAGTGAATTTTCAGCAGCATGTGTGGTTTTCAAAGTCTGTGTTTACGTTTATTCAACATGGCGGAACAACGTGTGTTCTTCGTGCGGTCTGCAGTCAACAAACCGAAGCGGCGGGGTAGCCGCGCAGGGAAAAAGAAGCAAGGTAAGCGTGGAGGTTTGAGGCGTTTTAGACTCAAGTGTCACCGTCTAGGACTCAGGAATATCCGTATTCTATATTGGAACTGTGCCAGTGTAAAACAACGGGGCTCTGTTTTGGAAACCCTAGTTTACAGGAACGACATTGTAGCACTCCAGGAGACGAGACTGGGCGATCAGCTACTCCAGATTGCCGGCTTCAAATGTTTCTACAACAGACGACATCTGGGAATGGCGATTCTCGTTCGCGACAGCATGGTGGCGTCAGAGCTAGACATGTCCAGTTGGGACAGTGACGATATACAAATACAGGCGTTGAGAGTTCATTCCAGTATACCATTCGTGGTGGTTAATGTTTATGCCCGCAATGCCAGTGTGGACGCCCAGAAGTGGCAGTGCTTAAGTGGCATATTAGGCCACGAGAGAAATGTTATTTTCTGTGGTGATTTCAACGCTAAAGGCAGATCATGGGGAAACACTTCATCCAATACACAGGGGGAGGAGCTCGAGACTGCACTGGAAACCATCGACCTGGTTTGTATCAACAGTGGCTGTGTCACCAGAACAGCAAGCCGTCCGGGCGATGAGGACAGTGCTATTGATCTGGCGCTAGTTTCACCTTCACTCACTACAGTGTGTAGATGGGGTGTCCTAGGACACCATGGCAGCGACCACCACCCGTGCAGCATACTGGTGGAGAAAGGCAGAACCAGGCAGCACAAGCTAAAGGTAAAGACGTTCCAGTATGACAGTACAGGGCAAGATGTGGTGAGTAAAATAAGACGTGACAAGCGCAGAACGTTTCAGGGCAGGAAAAAAAGCTGGGAGCAGCCACCGTGGTGGAGTTTCGAGGTGGAGAAGGCTTGGGTGGATAAGCGTAGTGCTGTAAGGAGATGGCAAAATGCCAAGAAGAACAGAGCTGGTCATCCTAGTCCCTGCTTGCACTTAGAAAGAGAGATGCACACAAAAGTAAGCTACTTCAAAAAAACTGGTCAAGGTTGTTAAAAGCGAAAAATGGGCAGAGGTGTGTCAAAGAGTAAGCACAGACAAGTCACTGAAATTGTTCTGGCGACTACATAAAAGCATGAGTGGTGTAGTCAAGAATAAGAGCATTTCTGACTTCCAAGGTGCTGACCTCATCTGGCATGTTGTGGTGAAACGCCAATGGCTCATGTCCTCATGCCTTCTTTGATTTTGGGAAAACAGGGGGAACGGCTTTCGGAGGCTCTCAGTTCTCTTGTTCGCTCAATCTCCAGGAAAGATAGTTCTTTGGGTTGCCTTCATAACACAATCTTTACATGGAGCGAGTGGATATATGTTTGGTTCTTTCGGGTAGACCCGATGGAGCGCCTTGCGCCAAATGTGCACTGGTGCGGCTTCTGGAGGATTCATGTCCGTTTCTACTGATCGCTATCTACTGCCTAATGTCAAGAGTCCAAGTTAAAGATTTCGACATTCTAAAGGCAGAATACTGATGGCCTAAGAAAGGTAATCTTGGGTTGTAATTAGTTTTGCATTTATAAATCTCAATTGTCTTAACGACTGAGAGGATATGGCGAAACAGCAGTCTTGCCATATTGGGAGGGGGTGACCGTTAGCCAATCTGGCTACGCGTCTTAATCTTGGCATGGCAAGGGAACAAATCTGAAGAAGAAATATTTCCCAAATGATATCGCTTGTTCTTGGCAGCCGATAGACGAGTGCTATCTTTCTTCCTACGGCTTACCGTTACTTAATAGCATCTCTCATTTAAATATAAGCACATTAGATAGCTACGCTGTGCCGGAAGGAGGGAAGGGCTCCTTGGGGATGGGGCCCACCAATCTATGATCTATCTTCTTGAGCCGGAAGAGGCTATCCACGGTGCTAACTCTTTCGTCTTTTAGTCGATGGGATGATGTGGGGATTATAAATAAACTTCTTTATCTCATTGAGAGAACCTGCTTTTCTCTGAATCTACGTGTTAGGTGAGGCACTGCCGGTCCATGGCGGCGGCAGCTCAGACAAGAGCAGCAGCCGGAAGAGGTAGTATCTTCTTGCATATTCTTGTTGGGAATGGGGAACTACACTGCGTGCCATACAACCCCACTACTATACTAGTGTTAACGGGGAGAAACTCACAGATTATTAGGCGCACCACACCACAAGATCTTGGTTGTGAGAAAGGCATGGTTTGCGAGGGAGAGAGAAGCTGGGAAACGTATGTGCCCAATAATAATAAAGGCAGGGTATGAGTGTGGAGAGTGATTCGTGTATGCAACAGGGTGCATAGTGTAGCCGACCAGACGTCTACAGATTGGAGGTCTATGCAAGCCAGGACGTAGCCAATCCAGGGGCTACCTGACATGTCCGACGCATTCAAGCAAGCCACTTATAAACTGGTGTTGGTAAGCCGAAATGCATAACTAATATGTGGTCCATGAGTCAGCTTGATCCCTCACTTAAATGTTATCATCTACAGGGTCTTTCTTTTGAAGTCTTCTCATCAACTTAAGGTTGAGTGTAAACCGGAAAGTGTGTTGAGGGAATTGACAAGGCTTCTATACCTAAAGTCCTAAGCACCTGATGAAGCCAGGGCAAGTCAGTGGACATATGAGGTAGAAGGTTTTCTAATTTTAAGAAAGAAGCATTACACGAAATTAAATGAGTGGAAAGACCACAACTCAAGTCTCATCGACTGAAGGTCGAGTGTATTTCTGATGAGGCTGTTTGGACCTACGCCAATTCCCATCCTTTACCGAGACAGCGAAAGACTCTGATTCATTCCCTATATCCAATCTGGTATCATGACTTTGGTTCCCAACCTCAATTGTGCCCAGTGAACCCATGGCACGTTCCCAGACCAGATTACTGACTATATCGTGGTGACCTAGGAAACTTGGAAACTGTTGTTCGAACAACCGACGCTGGATAGAGAGACTGGAATCTGTGCCCGGTGAGGCAGTTGTGTATTGACTCGACCATTTCAAGATCTGTGCTATATGAGGTTCAGAGTTTTCTGGATTCATTTCTGGACTAGAGTTATCTCATCAGTTTTGTTTTCTGGACTTGTATAGGTTTATCTGTCTTGGTGTTTTTCTGTGTTGTCTTTATTACGATATTAAATCATAATTATAGTGACTGAGACAATCGTCATGTTACGTTTGTGTCAGCCAGAAATACACTGCAGGAAATAACCCTGAGGTCGAAAGATAGAGTGACAGTAAGTCCGGGGAACGGATGAGGGTTGGCAGCAAAGACCTATCCCCAGCCAGAGCAAAAGAATAAGTTTGAAATATTGTGACGGGACATTATGGGACCCTCCCCATGGCTTGTTACAATTTCTGGGGGCACGTCGCGGGATATTTGAAATCCTGGTGGAGTTCTGGCTGATATAGTGATAGGGGACAGATATCCTTGTCTACTATCAATAGGTTCTGCCTACCGTGCCTGGCTATTGTCTGTACTCTGCCTGACACAGACTGACCGACATGTGATGTGTTGTGGTCGTATAAACTATCCAATTGTTATTTGATCGATACAGTTTTGATATAGAATTCTATACATTTACCCGCTGAGTTTAAGATGGCATCAGCAAAATTTAATGTTGCTGAAGTACAGGCTACAGGGCGTGAGATGGGTTATGATGGAGCGGAGTTACAGAAATATGTTCAGGAAGTGGAAAGAGACTTCAGACAGGCTGTGCGCGAAGCCAAGAAAATTGAGGCTGAGGCTGAGGCTAGGAAGATGGAGGCCGAGCAGGCAGTCAGAGACCATGAGTTCTGTATGAGGGAGTTGGAGCTGAAAGCTCAAACTGCCAAGGAAAGCGAGGGTGCAGTGGGAGGCGCAAGTCTCCCTAACTCAACGACTTCTAGTGGCGGTCCATACCAGGCAATGAAGTTCCCTTTGCTCCCGTTCGATGAACACAAAGAGAAGATCGATCAGTATCTTCAAAAATTCCAGTCGAAGGCTTTGGCTATGGGACTGGAACGTGGGAAATGGAACTTGAAACTCTCGCAGGGCCTGAGGGGGACAGCGTACGAGGTCTATTCAAGGTTGCCACCTGGTATGGAGAATGATTATGAAGCCCTGGAAAAAGCATTATTGAAAAGGTTCCAGATGACAGCCTATACCTACCGACAGCAGTTCAGAAAGTCGAAGAGAGAGCCAGGAGAGATGTTCGCAGCCTACAGTGTTAGACTGAAGTCTTACCTTTTGAAGTGGATGTCATTAGCTGGATTTGCTAACGACTATGAAAGTTTAGAAGAATTAGTGGTCGTGGACCAAATGAAGAGAATGATGCCTAGGCCATTGCAAACCTTCTTGCTTGAAAATGGGGCAGAAAGGTTAGACATAGTGAACACATTAGCGGAAAGGTATGTGCTAGCTCATGGGGATAATGGGGAACTGTCACAACCCAATCCCCGACCACCAGACACATGGTCTGGAAAGAAGAAGAACCCTAAAACAGCTCACACCAAGAAGGAGGATCCTTTCGATAAAGTTCCAATTAAGAAACCCTCTGGTAAGAGTCCACCTGGATCTCCTAAAAGAAAGTGGAGTGAAAAGTGGTGCGCCTACTGCAAATCTCCCACACACAATACGGCCGATTGCAGGCGCAAACAGAAAGACTCTCACTATGCTGCCTGTCTTGTAGAAACCGGGGAAGGGTCTAACAAGGAGGTAGAAGGGAGGGGTCTTGAGAACAAAGATTCAGAGAAACCACCAGTAGTAGAGACGATACTTGTGAACGGACAACCAGTCGAGTGTCTCTATGACACCGGTCTGCAGTTTGAGGCCGTAATTTCCTCACACTTAGTGAGCCCAGAGCAGCTAACCGGGGAGTCTATTGAGATTCAAACGGCGACCAAGAGTGCGGTAGCGATGTCTCTTCCGATTGCGAAGGTGGACATCAAATCGAAATATGTTACCGGCACTATACAGGCAGCCGTTCTGCTCGATCCTATCTTCCCAATGATCTTGGGTTGTCGCTACGTCTTTCTAGGGATTCCAACCGAACCCATGTATGTAGGGGCGATGCAAACCAGATCTCAATCGGAGGATGAGCAGACGCCGGCCTTGATCGTGAATCCCTTGCCTGGGGAGTTACGAGCTGCTCAAAGCCAGGATGCTACTTTGCAACCTTGCTTCAACCAGTTGCCAAAAAGTTCTGACCCACCAAGACGGGGTCATTATTATATGAAGAATCGGTTACTGTACCGGAGAGCCGGAGTGGAGGATCGTCAGCATGGACAGCTGGTAGTTCCTAAGGTTTATCGGGAACAGCTTCTTCATATGGGACACACCATTTCTTTCAGTGGACATATGGGTGTCATGGCAACTCTCCAGCGCATTTCCTGCCATTACTTCTGGCCAGGGATGACTGGAGACGTGCGTAGGTACGTCAAGTCGTGCCCAGAGTGCCAGCGTGTGGCACCAAAACACTGGACGGCTCCGGTAGTCTTGGGTGACATGCCCATTATGAACTCTCCTTTCGAGAGAGTTGCCATCGATCTTGTTGGTCCTCTTCCTAGGACTAGGAAGAGGAATAAGTACATTCTCACGATGGTGGATTGCTGTTCCATGTGGGGTGAGGCGATACCGTTGGCCACAATCGACTCTAAGCGAGTGGCTGATGCACTGATGGAGACCTTTACTCGGTTGGGATTTCCCAACCAGATCCTAACGGACAATGGGTCTCAGTTCTGTGGTAAGCTGATGGAAGAAGTCTTTCGTATCTTCCAGACTAACCACATTCACACAAGCCCGTACCACCCTCAGTCTAATGGGCAAGTAGAGAGGTTTAATGGTACCTTGATGACCATGCTTCGGAAGCTGGCTCAAGAGAAACCAGACAGATGGGATGAGTATATCTCAGCCGCCTTGTTCGCCTATCGGGAGGTTCCCCATGGGTCGACCGGGTTGCCACCAGCCACTCTATTATTCGGGAGGCCTATCAAGGGTCCCTTAGAAGCCCTATTGAGATGTTGGACAGAGGAAGAAACTTCCGAAGAAGTTGTATCCTCATATAAATACGTCGAAGAGTTAAAGAAGAAACTCCAGACGGGTTGGGCTTCGGCAGCTCAGAATCTAAGGGCAGCCAGAAAGAGACACGCGGCCTACTACAATAGAAGGACAAAAGATAGGTCTCTTAAAGTGGGGGATCGGGTTCTGTTGTTACTTCCAGTGGGTTCCAATAAACTCGAAATTGGTTGGCAGGGACCTTTCCCGGTGGAAAGGGTTGTGTCCCGAACCAACTATGCCATCCGGATCAGGGGGAAATCTAAAATCTTCCACATTAACCTCCTCAAAAAGTATGAAGAACGATCTGATGGTACCTATCTCCCACTTATGACTATGGCGGTCGCGATGGAAATCTGAATCGGGCGAAGACGCGGATAGGGAGTATCCTTTACACTCTGGGGAAACCTATAGGGATGTACATATTAATCCTGATTTGTCGGCTGAAGAAACAGACCGAGTCATCCGTTTGTTGGAGTCCAATCAGCAGATTCTTACCTATCGGCCAGGGCGAACAGGGTTAGTCGAGTTTGATATGACTCTGACTACCCAAGACCCCGTTCGCCAAAAAATATATCCAGTGCCCTTTTCGAAAGAGAAGGCCCTGGAAGCTGAAATCCATAAGCTTCTGGACGATGACATCATCACTCCTTCGACTTCTCCTTATAATGCCGGGGTTGTCTTGTTGAGGAAGCCCAGTGGGGAGCACCGCCTATGTATTGATTACAGGCATTTAAACAGATGTATGACATTCCAAGTTGAACCGTTACCGAACACAAATCAACTGTTTGCCAGACTAAATAAGGCAAAGTACTTTTCGAAAATTGATCTAAGCAGGGGATATTATCAGATCCCTGTGAAACCCGAGGTTCGCCCCTTGCTCGCCTTCAGTACTCCGAGCGGGCATTACGAATTCAAGGTGATGATATTTGGGCTGAGCAATGCGCCCAGTGTGTTCACTCGCATGATGAGAATGTTATTAGAGCCTTTAAAGGATCCCTCTGTGGTCTCGTTTATGGATGATATTCTCATCGCGTCTGACAATCTCAGTGATCACCTGAGGTCCTTGGGACAGATCTTCGAAAGGTTAAAAGAGGAAGGGTTAACCGCCCGTCCAGCCAAATGCATGATTGGCTATCAATCCTTGGAATTTCTGGGACATACTATTACCCCAGGGGGACTGGTACCGGAAGAAAAGAATATTGAGAAGGTCAGACTTGCACCCCGTCCTAAATCCAAAAAAGATGTTAGGTCTTTCTTGTCTCTGTGTGGGTTTTACCAGAAATTTATTCCGAAGTTCAACGAAATTGCGGCGCCGTTAACCGAGACCCCGAAGAAAGGATTGCCAGATCTTATAATCTGGACCCCGAGCTGTGAAGAAGCTTATGGGAAGCTGAAACAGGCTTTGGTGGATAGGCCAGTCCTGCAACTCCCAAATTAGGAGAAAACGTTTGTTCTAAGAACCGACGCGAGTAACATAGGGATTGGGGCAACTTTGTTGCAGGAAGGGCGAGATGATGCTTCGGTGCTATGTCCGGTGGCGTATGCAAGTAGAAAACTGTTACCCACCGAACGGAATTACTCCACAGTCGAAAGGGAATGTCTGGCTCTAGTGTGGGCGGTACAGAAATTTCAACCTTATCTGTATGGAGTACCGTTCAAAGTGCAGTCCGACCATCAACCTCTGACCTTTTTGGCAACTTCTAAGAAACTGAACGCGAGGTTAATGAGATGGTCATTACTCCTACAACCCTATCAGTTCACGGTCGAATACATCCTCGGAAGGGAGAATGTGGGAGCGGATTTCCTATCACGGCATCCTATGGTTGAATGTGAGGGTGGGGTCATTCGAACAGAACCTCTGGCAGTAGAAAGTTCGTAGGGTTCGACTTTCTTAAGATGGGGCCTATGTGGTGAAACGCCAATGGCTCATGTCCTCATGCCTTCTTTGATTTTGGGAAAACAGGGGGAAACGGCTTTCGGAGGCTCTCAGTTCTCTTGTTCGCTCAATCTCCATGAAAGATAGTTCTTTGGGTTGCCTTCATAACACAATCTTTACATGGAGCGAGTGGATATATGTTTGGTTCTTTCGGGTAGACCCGATGGAGCGCCTTGCGCCAAATGTGCACTGGTGCGGCTTCTGGAGGATTCATCTCCGTTTCTACTGATCGCTATCTACTGCCTAATGTCAAGAGTCCAAGTTAAAGATTGCGACATTCTAAAGGTAGAATACTGATGGCCTAAGAAAGGTAATCTTGGGTTGTAATTAGTTTTGCATTTATAAATCTCAATTGTCTTAACGACTGAGAGGATATGGCGAAACAGCAGTCTTGCCATATTGGGAGGGGGTGACCGTTAGCCAATCTGGCTACGCGTCTTAATCTTGGCATGGCAAGGGAACAAATCTGAAGAAGAAATATTTCCCAAATGATATCGCTTGTTCTTGGCAGCCGATAGACGAGTGCTATCTTTCTTCCTACGGCTTACCGTTACTTAGTAGCATCTCTCATTTAAATATAAGCACATTAGATAGCTACGCTGTGCCGGAAGGAGGGAAGGGCTCCTTGGGGATGGGGTCCACCAATCTATGATCTATCTTCTTGAGCCGGAAGAGGCTATCCACTGTGCTAACTCTTTCGTCTTTTAGTCGATGGGATGATGTGGGGATTATAAATAAACTTCTTTATCTCATTGAGAGAACCTGCTTTTCTCTGAATCTACGTGTTAGGTGAGGCACTGCCGGTCCATGGCGGCGGCAGCTCAGACAAGAGCAGCAGCCGGAAGAGGTAGTATCTTCTTGCATATTCTTGTTGGGAATGGGGAACTACACTGCGTGCCATACAACCCCACTACTATACTAGTGTTAACGGGGGGAAACACACAGATTATTAGGCGCACCACACCATAAGATCTTGGTTGTGAAAAAGGCATGGTTTGCGAGGGAGAGAGAAGCTGGGAAACGAATGTGCCCAATAATAATAAAGGCAGGGTATGAGTGTGGAGAGTGATTCGTGTATGCAACAGCGTGCATAGTGTAGCCGACCAGACGTCTACAGATTGGAGGTCTATGCAAGACAGGACGTAGCCAATCCAGGGGCTACCTGACATGTCCGACGCATTCAAGCAAGCCACTTATAAACTGGTGTTGGTAAGCCGAAATGCATAACTAATATGTGGTCCATGAGTCAGCTTGATCCCTCACTTAAATGTTATCATCTACAGGGTCCTTCTTTTGAAGTCTTCTCATCAACTTAAGGTTGAGTGTAAACCGGAAAGTGTGTTGAGGGAATTGACAAGGCTTCTATACCTAAAGTCCTAAGCACCTGATGAAGCCAGGGCAAGTCAGTGGACATATGAGGTAGAAGGTTTTCTAATTTTAAGAAAGAAGCATTACACGAAATTAAATGAGTGGAAAGACCACAACTCAAGTCTCATCGACTGAAGGTCGAGTGTATTTCTGATGAGGCTGTTTGGACCTACGCCAATTCCCATCCTTTACCGAGACAGCGAAAGACTCTGATTCATTCCCTATATCAAATCTGGTATCATGACTTTGGTTCCCAACCTCAATTGTGCCCAGTGAACCCATGGCATTTTCCCAGACCAGATTACTGACTATATCGTGGTGACCTAGGAAACTTGGAAACTGTTGTTCGAACAACCGACGCTGGATAGAGAGACTGGAACCTGTGCCCGGTGAGGCAGTTGTGTATTGACTCGACCATTTCAAGATCTGTGCTATATGAGGTTCAGAGTTTTCTGGATTCATTTCTGGACTAGAGTTATCTCATCAGTTTTGTTTTCTGGATTTGTATAGGTTTATCTGTCTTGGTGTTTTTCTGTGTTGTCTTTATTACGATATTAAATCATAATTATAGTGACTGAGACAATCGTCATGTTACGTTTGTGTCAGCCAGAAATACACTGCAGGAAATAACCCTGAGGTCGAAAGATAGAGTGACAGTAAGTCCGGGGAACGGATGAGGGTTGGCAGCAAAGACCTATCCCCAGCCAGAGCAAAAGAATAAGTTTGAAATATTGTGACGGGACATTATGGGACCCTCCCCATGGCTTGTTACAAGTAAGCACAGACAAGTCACTGAAATTGTTCTGGCGACTACATAAAAGCATGAGTGGTGTAGTCAAGAATAAGAGCATTTCTGACTTCCAAGGTGCTGACCTCATCTGGCAGAGGACTGACGAGGACAAGGGCAAAGCCCTCTTTGAACGCTACCTTGAGCAAAGCAACCAGACAGACATGGGAGGCCGAAATCTGGCCAAGGAGGTCACCTCAGACAGATGCAAGGCCCAGGACACTTCGGATGAAGACACAGTGACAGTGAAAGAAATCAAGGCTGTGCTTCGACGATCAAAAAACAGTGCTCCAGGTCCTGATGGCATAAGATACGACGACATTAATAGGTGTACCGACAATGAGCTAGAGAAACTAGCAGACATGTACAACAACAGTATAGGGGGTGCTAGCATCAAGGAGGAATGGTTACACAGCTATCTGATTCCCTTGCCGAAGCCTGACAAAGACCACAAAAAAATTCAGGGATATCGAATTATAACCATGCAGAATACAATAGGCAAGCTGCTGGAGAAGGTAATTGCCAGGAAAATATCAAGCCAACTAGAGAGGCAAGGTGTTTTCCCACCCACCCTGGGTGGGTACCGTCCAAAAAGGGAAACCTGGACCAATGCAGCAGTCTTTGCCCAGGATGTCTATGAAGGTTTCCACTCAGGCACTGAAACCGTTGCTGCAGCGATTGATCTTGAGGACGCATACAACAGAGTACCACTGGATTTTTTAATGTTTCAGCTTCTCGAACTAAACGTAAGTCCATTCCTCCTTAGTTGGATCGCTGCAGCCCTCTTCCAACGGAAAGTAGTTTTTAGATGTGGCAGTTGGACTTCGGAACCAACAACAATATATCCTGGCCTACCACAGGGATCACCATTATCTCCGGTACTGTTCAACGCCTACACAGTGAGAATCACCAGTGAGCAGATCACTGGACCTGGCAGGACATTGTCATATGCCGATGATGTTTTAGTGTATCATCAGGGGAAGGATATAGAGGAGGTTGCGGTGGAACTACAAACCGAACTCAATCGCATAAGTACTTGGTGTGATGAAGCTGGGGCAATGGTCAACCCAACAAAGGCAACAGTGACTTGGTTCTCGTTGAATAATCATATTGTCAACACTCCAACACCAACTGTAATGCTGTGTTCAGAGACGGTGGAAAGAACGCAGGCAATGAATTACCTGGGTATACGGTTTGATCGAAGCCTTGCTTATAATGTGCACATAGACCAGGTGATAACAAAGGCCAAGCGGGGTTTGGCAGCGATGCGGGTGATGGCGGCAGCAAACTGTGAGCAGCGCCATCTATGTCTTCTGTACGAGGGGTTGGTCATGTCTGTTTTGGAGTATGCAATGGCAATCCTGACTCTCAGCCATAAGCAGATAAAAAGGATGGAAAGGATACAGAATGAAGCTATGCGCATTATTCTTGGATGTACAAGAGATACATCATGCAGGGCGATGCGCTACCTTCTTGGTTTTCCAACCATTGAAGAGAGAATACGAGGTTGCAGAGCACGTGCCTACCTCAGAATTAACGCAAACACACAACATCCACTGCATAGTGAAATTAGAAGGTGAAGGGCAGCCGGTTAAAAAGAGGACGGTCGTGGATGGGTCAAGCCGAAGACATTCTTCAACAGGTTTGTTCACTTGAGGACTTAGAACCTGGCGAGGAGTGGGTGCAAGTGCCAACAGACTTCTGCACATCCTTTTCAGTTTGCATCCAACTTGACAGAAAATGCAGACAAGAAAATCCGGCTGCTGTTGAGGCTGAAGTACAAGCGTTGATTTTCGAGAATTCGCTAGACGGTGACGCGGTCATCTACACAGATGGGTCGGTCGTCCGACATGTGAGAAGCTCATGGGCCTTTACAGCTCGGGCCGGAGGGAGAATTGTGAAGGAGGACTCTGGTGCTTTTACTGAAACCACAAGTAGCCTGACCATGGAAGTCATGGCAGTAAGTAAATCAATAACATGGCTCGAGACACAGACATTCACTAGGGCTTGTTTCCTTAGCGACTCAATGAACATGATCAAGAGGATAGAGGAGGGGTCGATAAGAAGAGAATGGTTGCTGCCTCTGGAGCGGTCTCGACTGGCAAAGATTAGTTTCATCTTCGTGCCAGGGCATGCGGGAGTACAAGGAAATGAGCGGGCTGACAAGCTCGCAGGTGAGGCTACTGTGGAGGGCGGACGCGCCATGGACCAGGCCGACATTCTGAATGCTCTACGAGAAGTAAGACTTTTGCGAGAACCAAGTGATGACTGTGAATCTACAACAATGGCCAGACTGCGAGAGCAGCAAATTAAAAGAGGTGTGGCCAAACAAGAACACTACGCAGGAAGCCAAAGAAGATTGATAAACCAACACAGAACTGGCGTCGTTAGCCGCTACACGCTGCGGGATTTGCTGAGGAGGGGATCCGAGCACTTATGGACTGAATGGTTCGATGTGCAATGAGGATGATCTGTCGACTAACTAACTAACTAACTATATCTGTAGTGGAGTATCGTGGGTGTGGGATGGGGTGTCAGTTATTGCGATCCGATGGTGAGATAAAGCGTCTAGTGGGTTAGAGTTAGGGTTAAGGAGAAGCTTTATCTCCCGTCGCGCGGGAAATTTGAATTTTGTGGATCACGGATATGACTTTATCAAGAGATTGTTGGTGTTAACTGGTGAAACGATGAAAGTCGGACAGAAGATGTGGTAGATGGTATTCAAGTGTTCACTAATTCAGACATTGTTTTATGAAAGGACGACATAACAGCCGACTGCATTATAATAAATGTTGTTAACCGGCATGAATGATTTATTGGAGATCATACACAATGAAGGCATGGGGATCTTGCTGATGTGACATGGAAAAGTCGTGAAGTTACATATGGAGGACAGATAAACTTTATGACAGAAAGAAACCAAGAGTGGAGAGACATGCCCGAGTACTCTGTAGAAGTACTTCTTTAGCAAATACTTAGGAATGGTAAGTTGAAGATTTTGTAAAATTAGAAACTGATGACACACAGCCAGATGATATCGAAGCTGTGACAGATGGAAAAGCCGATGAAAATGTAACTGATAATGTTGAATGAAGATTTGAAGATATTCTCGGTGTCACGTGGGAAAGTGATGACGAAATCGCAGTGCAGGCAGAAGACATGGCAGACAGAATTACAGTGTTCAGTGACATGACAAATGTTTGCAGAAAGTATGACTTTTTTGGAGATCATGTGGAATACGAAGTTAATATACAAAGTCAAATTGAAAAATGATGATAAAATTGAGTTGATTCGACATTCAAATTACAGCAGATACATAACAGACCTTTAAGAAGAACGGCTCCAGTCAAATGTGATCCCCATATACTTCAGTTAAGGAGCCTATCCTTCAAGGACCATGTGGAGACGGTTGTGACAAGATCTCAAAAGGGACTCAGTGCACTTAAAACTATGGCTGCAATGGACACAGAGCAGAGAATGCTTTTCACACTATACCAGCACTTGATCCTCTCAGTAATTGATTATGGATTAAGACTGCTCACTGTCTCAGAGAGTCAGCTGGTGAAGTTAGAGCGCATACAGAACGAAGCTACGCAGGTCATTCTGGGATGCACCAGAGATATTTGGACTTGTAGCACATGGCCCCTTCGCCTAGTAGTGTAGTGACCCGTTGCTGTGAAGTTGGAACCGCGACTAAAATATTTGAGAAAGAAAGGTTGTAAGTTAGTGAGATGGTTATATGTTAGCTAGTATATGCGAAACTCGATCACATTACACATGAACATTACTTACACTATGTCTGCCATAGGATAACAATTACAGACGTCTCCAACATCCTTTTAAATTCCATATCATGATGTCTCAGTTCATCTTTCAACTCTAGTGGTATTTTCTTGTGGAAACAGGTTGGGGTATTGTTTTAAAGGATCACTTTCACTGTCCACGGACACCCCCAATCCCCTCTTAATTGCTCAAGGCTCCTCCTATAGATTACACAGGGAGGAGGTGAGCACGGACTCCGAAGCACCGACGAGGATCCAGCTCAGTGTATACCGGGACCACAAATGGTTCCTGGAGAGAATGATGTGTCAGTGGTATGTGGGACCATCACATTTTGAAGGGTTATGCACAGAGGATTAGATGGCCTGTCCTTCCGATACTCAGCAGGGGCTGTGTCTGCTTGGCAATCCACAAGGAATTAAAAAGGGTTTAAACGAAATGAAACGATAGGAGGATCGACTTCATTCCACCGGGTTTTATCCCATATGGCTTGGTATCTTTCTGCAGGGCGGGCTGCCGACAGAGTCACAGAATGCCCGAATTCTGTAGCTTCAGCGACGATCCCCACGAGTTTCCGAGACAATTTCACTCGTGAACGGAACGACATGACCAGGAATCGAACTCACAACTTTTCCAGCGCGAGGCAAGCAGGGTAACCACTTCGCTACGTAGACTCCCGGAAATGCAGAATTTGTGCTTTAAATTAATCTCATGTATGCTTACTCGGACATTCGCAAGGTTTACTTATATAAACGTGCTGCTACAAGCCGGACGAGCTCGATGAAGTACAGGTCAGGATCGACTGTTGGCTTACGCCCGACCAGCAGTGATGGGCCAGGAGGTGGCTATGTCACTGCTGGATGTCACCCTGGCTTGACCTCCTGGTGTTTGGCAATAAGACCTGACCAGTCCCAGGATGGGGAGAAATGTAGCTGGACGACTACCTTTCTACTGGCAGGTCGTAAGCCGGCACTAAAGATGGAGAGCTCCAACACTAGCACTAGCAGGAGTCCTTAAGTGGCACTGACTTCGGTCAGTGTCCAATTTTTTTTTCTCCAAAAGTAATAATCAATCAGGCTGGTCTCCCTGGTCTAGGTGTTAGCAGCTTTCTCCGTAACCCCGAATACTCTCGTGGTTGACGTGAGCGCACGAGAATTGGAAGCGGTTCGAGTCGCGCCAGTGACTTTTGAGAGTATGGAGCCAGTCGCTCAGAAAGTCGTAGATGAGCGTAATCTAGCATAGAAATCAACATATAGCTGAAAGATACTGATGTTGATCGCAATATCCAGAAACAGGATGGAAACGCGGGGAAAAAAATAACCACATAGGGAGGGTACTTGTCCCCCCCCCCCCCACCCAGGGGGTCCCCACTTGTTAGAAGACGTGGATCCATACGTACCTGCTCATCTTCATCATCATCATCATCATCATCATCATCGTCATCATCATCATCATCATCATCATCATCATCATCATCATCATCATCATCATCATCATCATCATCATCATCATCATCATCATAATCATCATCATCATCATCATCATCAAGCGTATCATCATCATCAAGCGTATCATCATCATCATCATCATCATCATCATCATCATCATCATCATCATCACCACCACCACCACCACCACCACCACCACCACCACCACCACCACCACCACCACCACCACCATCATCATCATCATCATCATCATCATCATCATCATCATCAACTACATCATCATTCACGGGCAGGCGACATGCTGAATCCTGAAATTTCTTATATCGCAGCCTAAGGGGAGATTATTATTTCCTGATTTTCTTAGGGGCATCATTACTTCCGGTTTTAACAATTTAAAATAAATAAAAAAATATAAATGATGACGGTTATTATTATTGTCTTTAGTGCTCTTTTTCCTCCTCGTTGGGATGTGACCATGGGGAAACGCGGTGGGCCATTGTTCTTTCTCCGCGTTTTGTGACTTTTTCTTTTTCTTCTTTTGTCGTGTTCAGTAATGAGGGTGTGGGGAGTGGAGGGTAAGACATTTCCAGCGCTAAGAGGACGTTACTATATTAGGTCTATAAAAATTTTAAAAATTTAAAAGATTGCGGTTCTTATTGTCTGCCGGTTTGAAGCAGTGCATATCTGTAGTGGAGTATCGTTGGTGTGGGATGGGGTGTCAGTTATTGCGATCCGATGGTGAGATAAAGCGTCTAGTGGGTTAGAGTTAGGGTTAAGGAGAAGCTTCATCTCCTGTCGCGCGGGAAATTTGAAATTTGTGGATCACGGATGTGACTTTATCAAGAGATTATTCGTGTTAACTGGTGAAACGATGAAAGTCGGATAGAAGATGTGGTAGATGGTATTCAAGAGATCACTAATTCAGACGTTGTTTTAAGAAAGTTCGACATAACAGCCGACTGCATTGTAATAAATGTTGTTAACCGTCATGAATGATTTATTGGAGATAATGCACAATGAAGGCATAGAGATCTTGCTGATGTGACATTTAAAAGTCGTGAAGTTACATATGGAGGACAGAGAAACTTTATGACAGAAAGAAACCAAGAGTGTAGAGACATGCCCGAGTCGTCTGTAGAAGTACTTCTTTAGCAAATACTTAGGAATGGTAAGTTGAAGATTTTGTTAATGTAAAATTAGAAACTGATGACAAACAGTCAGATGATATCGAAGCTGTGACAGATGGAAAAGCCGATGAAATGTAACTGATAATGCTGAATGAAGATTTGAAGATATTCTCGGTGTCACGTGGGGAAGTGATGACGAAATCGCAGTGCAGGCAGAAGACATGGCAGACAGAATTACAGTGTTCAGTGACATGACAAATGTTTGCAGAAAGTATGACTTTCTTGGAGATCATGTGGAATACGAAGTTAATATACAAAGTCAAATTGAAAAATGATGATAAAATTGATTTGATTCGACATTCAAATTACAGCAGATACATAACATATCTTTAAGGGTCACAACTGTAGAACGGCTCCTGTCAAATGTGATCCCCAGATACTTCAGTTAAGGAGCCTATTCTTCAAGGACCATGTGGAGACGGTTGTGACAAGATCTCAAAAGGGACTCAGTGCACTTAAAACTATGGCTGCAATGGACACAGAGCAGAGAATGCTTTTCACACTATACCAGCACTTGATCCTCTCTGTAATTGATTATGGATTAAGACTGCTCACTGTCTCAGAGAGTCAGCTGGTGAAGTTAGAGCGCATACAGAACGAAGCTACGCGGGTCATTCTGGGATGCACCAGAGACATTTGGACTTGTAGCACATGGCCCCTTCGCCTAGTAGTGACCCGTTGCTGTGAAGTTGGAACCGCGACTAAAATATTTGAGAAAGAAAGGTTGTAAGTTAGTGAGATGGTTATATGTTAGCTAGTATATGCGAAACTCGATCACCTTACACATGAACATTCCTTACACTATGTCTGCCATAGGATAACAATTACATACGTCTCCAACATCCTTGTAAATTCCATATCATGATGTCTCAGTTCATCTTTCAACTCTAGTGGCATTTTCTTGTGGAAACAGGTTGGGGTATTGTTTTAAAGGATCACTTTCACTGTCCACGGACACCCCCAAACCCTTCTTAATTGCTCAAGGCTCCTCCTATAGATTACACAGGGAGGAGGTGAGCACGGACTCCGAAGCACCGACGAAGATCCAGCTCAGTGTATACCGGGACCACAAATGGTTCCTGGAGAGAATGATGGGTCAGTGGTATGTGGGATCATCACATTTTGAAGGGTTATGCACAGAGGATTAGATCGCCTGTCCTTCCGATACTCAGCAGGGGCTGTGTCTGCTTGGCAATCCACAAGGAATTAAAAAGGGTGTAAACGAAATGAAACGATAGGAGGATCGACTTCATTCCACCGTGTTTTATCCCATATGGCTTGGTATCTTTCTGCAGGGCGGGCTGCCAAAAGAGTCACAGAATGCCCGAATTCCGTAGCTTCAGCGACGATCCCCACGAGTTTCCGAGACAATTTCACCCGTGAACGGAACGATGTGACCAGGAATCGAACTCACAACTTTTCCAGCGCGAGGCAAGCGGGGTAACCACTTCGCTACGTAGACTCCCGGAAATGCAGAATTTGTGCTTTAAATTAATCTCATGTATGCTTACTCGGACATTCGCAAGGTTTACTTATATAAACGTGCTGCTACAAGCCGGACGAGCTCGATGAAGTACAGGTCAGGATCGACTGTTGGCTTACGCCCGACCAGCAGTGATGGGCCAGGAGGTGGCTATGTCACTGCTGGATGTCACCCTGGCTTGACCTCCTGGTGTTTGGCAATAAGACCTGACCAGTCCCAGGATGGGGAGAAATGTAGCGTGACGACTACCTTTCTACTGGCAGGTCGTAAGCCGGCACTAAAGATGGAGAGCTCCAACACTAGCACTAGCAGGAGTCCTTAAGTGGCACTGACTTCGGTCAGTGTCCAATTTTTTTTTCTCCAAAAGTAATAATCAATCAGGCTGGTCTCCCTGGTCTAGGTGTTAGCAGCTTTCTCCGTAACCCCGAATACTCTCGTGGTTGACGTGAGCGCACGAGAATTGGAAGCGGTTCGAGTCGCGCCAGTGACTTTTGAGAGTATGGAGCCAGTCGCTCAGAAAGTCGTAGATGAGCGTAATCTAGCATAGGAATCAACATATAGCTGAAAGATACTGATGTTGACCGCAATATCCAGAAAGAGGATGGAAACGCGGGGAAAAAAATAACCACATAGGGAGGTCCCCACTTCTTAGAAGACGTGGATCCATACGTACCTGCTCATCATCATCATCATCATCATCATCATCATCATCATCATCATCATCATCATCATCATCATCATCATCATCATCATCATCATCATCATCATCATCATCATCATCATCATCATCATCATCATCATCATCATCATCATCATCATCATCATCATCATCATCATCATCATCATCATCATCATCATCATCATCATCATCATCATCATCATCATCATCATCATCATCATCATCATCAAGCATATCATCATCATCAAGCGTATCATCATCATCATCATCATCATCATCATCATCATCATCATCATCATCATCATCATCATCATCATCAAGCGCATCATCATCATCATCATCATCATCATCATCATCATCATCATCATCATCATCATCATCATCATCATCATCATCATCATCATCATCAACTACATCATCATTCACGGGCAGGTGACATGCTGGATCCTGAAATTTCTTATGTCGCAGCCTAAGGGGAGATTATTATTTCCGGATTTTCTTAGGGGCATCATTACTTTCGGTTTTAACAATTTAAAATAAATAAAAAAAATATAAATGATGACGGTTATTATTATTGTCTTTAGTGCTCTTCTTCCTCCTCTTTGGGATGTGACCATGGGGGAACGCGGTGGGCCATTGTTCTTTCTCCGCGTTTTGTGACTTTTTCTTTTTCTTCTTTGGTCGTGTTCAGTAGTGAGGGTGTGGGGAGTGGAGGGTAAGACATTTCCAGCGCTAAGAGGACGTTACTATATTAGGTCTATAAAAATTTTAAAAATTTAAAAGATGGCGGTTCTTATTGTCTGCCGGGTTGAAGCAGTGCATATCTGTAGTGGAGTATCGTGGGTGTGGGATGGGGTGTCAGTTATTGCGATCAGATGGTGAGATAAAGCGTCTAGTGGGTTAGAGTTAGGGTTAAGGAGAAGCTTTATCTCCCGTCGCGCGGGAAATTTGAATTTTGTGGATCACGGATGTGACTTTATCAAGAGATTATTCGTGTTAACTGGTGAAACGATGAAAGCCGGATAGAAGATGTGGTAGATGGTATTCAAGAGATCACTAATTCAGACGTTGTTTTAAGAAAGGACGACATAACAGCCGACTGCATTGTAATAAATGTTGTTAACCGTCATGAATGATTTATTGGAGATAATGCACAATGAAGGCATAGAGATCTTGCTGATGTGACATTTAAAAGTCATGAAGTTACATATGGAGGACAGAGAAACTTTATGACAGAAAGAAACCAAGAGTGTAGAGACATGCCCGAGTAGTCTGTAGAAGTACTTCTTTAGCAAATACTTAGGAATGGTAAGTTGAAGATTTTGTTAATGTAAAATTAGAAACTGATGACAAACAGTCAGATGATATCGAAGCTGTGACAGATGGAAAAGCCGATGAAAATGTAACTGATAATGCTGAATGAAGATTTGAAGATATTCTCGGTGTCACGTGGGAAAGTGATGACGAAATCGCAGTGCAGGCATAAGACATGGCAGACAGAATTACAGTGTTCAGTGACATGACAAATGTTTGCAGAAAGTATGACTTTCTTGGAGATCATGTGGAATACGAAGTTAATATACAAAGTCAAATTGAAAAATGATGATAAAATTGAGTTGATTCGACATTCAAATTACAGCAGATACATAACAGACCTTTAAGGGTCACAACTGAAGAACGGCTCCAGTCAAATGTGATCCCCAGATACTTCAGTTAAGGAGCCTATCCTTCAAGGACCATGTGGAGACGGTTGTGACAAGATCTCAAAAGGGACTCAGTGCACTTAAAACTATGGCTGCAATGGACACAGAGCAGAGAATGCTTTTCACACTATACCAGCACTTGATCCTCTCAGTAATTGATTATGGATTAAGACTGCTCACTGTCTCAGAGAGTCAGCTGGTGAAGTTAGAGCGCATACAGAACGAAGCTACTCGGGTCATTCTGGGATGCACCAGAGACATTTGGACTTGTAGCACATTGCCCCTTCGCCTAGTAGTGACCCGTTGCTGTGAAGTTGGAACCGCGACTAAAATATTTGAGAAAGAAAGGTTGTAAGTTAGTGAGATGGTTATATGTTAGCTAGTATATGCGAAACTCGATCACCTTACACATGAACATTCCTTACACTATGTCTGTCATAGGATAACAATTACAGACGTCTCCAACATCCTTGTAAATTCCATATCATGATGTCTCTCAATAAGAACCATTAGAAGAAGAAAACAAAGAGCAGGAAAATACATGCCATGCGAATCAGTAAACTTAAAAAACCCTAAAGACGAGGCAGTAAGGGAAAATTATAAGAAAGAACTAACTGAACTCTTTGTAAAATTACCTACGGAAAGAAAAACAGCGGAAGAAGAATGGGAGATGTTCAAATCAAGCATTTTAAATACTGTAAAAATAACATGCGGAACAACGAAAAAACGCAAAACACGGATAAAGAAAATAACAAGTTAGTGGAACGCAGAAGTAAAGAAAGCGGTAAAAGAAAAAAAGGAAAAATATAAAAAGTGGTTGAAGAGCAAACAGGAATGTGATTACAGAGAATACAGAATAGCGAGAAGACATGTGAGTAGAATAGTAAAGAGGGAAAAACAAAAAGACTGGGAAGAGTATGGAGAAACCCTAAATAAAAACTACAAGGAGGCAACCAGAAACTTCTACAAAAAGATAAGTGCAATGCGAACCAGAGGAGAACCCTTTGACCCAACTGAAATAATTAACAGCGAAAATGGAGAACCAATAAGTGAACAAAAACAGATCCTAATAAGATGGAAGCAGTATTTCGAACAACTTCTCAACATCCCATCAGATGTCACAGGAATTCAAGAGACCTACACAGATGTCACCGAGGAACTAGAACCAGACATACTAAAAGAAGAAATTATAGAAGCCATCAGATTAGCCCCATTGAACAAATCACCAGGACAGGATGAAATACCAAATGAACTAATTAAAGCAGCAAGGGAAGTAGGAACAGCTTGGCTACATAGACTATTCAACCATGTTTGGGTAGAACAACAGACAGCACGAGACTGGGGAAACGCCATAATTATCCCAATTTGGAAAAACAAAGGCAGCAAAACAGATTGCACACAATACAGAGGCATTTCACTGTTGAGTCATACTGGGAAAATATTTTGCAAAATTCTTGAAAAAAGATTACGAACTACTTTAGAACCCCAGCTAAGCGAAACGCAGCTTGGATTTAGGAAAAACAAAGGATGCACAGACGCCATTTTTGCTCTTAGACAACTTATAGAAAAATCAATTGAATTCAATGAAACACTCTACTTAGCCTTTGTCGACCAAGAAAAGGCATTTGATAGGGTAGATAGAAACAAGCTGTGGGAAATCCTTAAACAATATGGAGTGAGTGCACATCTAACAAACCTATGTAGAAGTTTATACAACAACAGTGAATGCATAGTGAGAGCAACTGGAGGACACTCAGAACCCTTCACCATAAGATCTGGAGTACGACAAGGTTGTGTCCTGTCCCCTCTCTTGTTCATAACATATATAGACAACATATGTAAAGAAACCAGCCAAGCAGAGACAGCAAGAATACCGCATGACGAGAACACAGAAGAAGAACCATCTGCAAATCTAACCATTAGAGAACTCCTGTTTGCGGACGACCAAGCACTAATAGCAAAATCAGAAGCTGAATTACAAGACCACATGAATAGTCTAAACGAAATGTGTAGGGAACATAACATGAAAATTAGCACAAGCAAAACAGAGGTAATGACTATAATTAAAGAAGAACAAACAGCAACAATTCACCTAAAAGAACATCCCTTGAAACAAGTAAAGAGCTTCAAGTACCTAGGAAGTATAATATCATCAAATGGCAGATCAGAAGACGAGATCGAAAATAGGTGCAATAAGGCAAATCAACTCATTGGACAAATGGCACCAATACTAAAGAACAAACATGTATCAATAACTACTAAGAAAGCACTTTACAACACAATCTTCCTACCAACTCTGTGCTACCAATGCCAAACCTGGACAATGACAGAAAAAGAGAAAAGAAAAATCACAACAACAGAAATGAGGTTCCTGAGAAGAATACTCAACGTATCAAGAAGAGATAAGATCAGAAATGAAGAAATCAGGACTAAAGTGGAGGTTAAAGCTGCTCTAGATTTTATTAGAAAGCAGCAAGTCAAATGGTTTGGCCATGTAAGTAGGCTACCAGTCAACAGCATGCCACAACAAGCAATGATGTACAGACCAGATGGAAACAGAGGAAGAGGCCGACCACGTAAACGTTGGACGGAGGGAATAACAGAATCCATGGGAATGTCGATATACGAAGCCCATAACCGGGCACTCTCACGAAGTTTATACTTCACCTCGACACCGCAAGGTACAAGAGGAACATGATGAGAGAGAGAGAGAGAGAGAGAGAGAGAGAGAGAGAAAGAGAGAGAGAGAGAGAGAGAGAGAGAGAGAGAGAGAGAGAGAGAGAGAGAGAGAGATGTCTCAGTTCATCTTTCAACTCTAGTGGCATTTTCTTGTGGAAACAGGTTGGGGTATTGTTTTAAAGGATCACTTTCACTGTCCACGGACACTCCCAATCCCCTCTTAATTGCTCAAGGCTCCTCCTATAGATTACACAGGGAGGAGGTGAGCACGGACTCCGAAGCACCGACGAGGATCCAGCTCAGTGTATACCGGGACCACAAATGGTTCCTGGAGAGAATGATGGGTCAGTGGTATGTGGGACCATAACATTTTGAAGGGTTATGCACAGAGGATTAGATGGCCTGTCCTTCCGATACTCAGCAGGGGCTGTGTCTGCTTGGCAATCCACAAGGAATTAAAAACGGTTTAAACAAAATGAAACGATAGGAGGATCGACTTCATTCCACCGGGTGTTATCCCATATGGCTTGGTATCTTTCTGCAGGGCGGGCTGCCGACAGAGTCACAGAATGCCCGAATTCCGTAGCTTCAGCGACGATTCCGACGAGTTTCCAAGACAATTTCACTCGTGAACGGAACGACGTGACCAGGAATCGAACTCACAACTTTTCCAGCGCGAGGCAAGCGGGGTAACCACTTCGCTACGTAGACTCCCGGAAATGCAGAATTTGTGCTTTAAATTAATCTCATGTATGCTTACTCGGACATTCGCAAGGTTTACTTATATAAACGTGCTACTACAAGCCGGACGAGCTCGATGAAGTACAGGTCAGGATCGACTGTTGGCTTACGCCCGACCAGCAGTGATGGGCCAGGAGGTGGCTATGTCACTGCTGGATGTCACCCTGGCTTGACCTCCTGGTGTTTGGCAATAAGACCTGACCAGTCCCAGGATGGGGAGAAATGTAGCTGGACGACTACCTTTCTACTGGCAGGTCGTAAGCCGGCACTAAAGATGGAGAGCTCCAACACTAGGACTAGCAGGAGTCCTTAAGTGGCACTGACTTCGGTCAGTGTCCAATTTTTTTTCTCTCCAAAAGTAATAACCAATCAGGCTGGTCTCCCTGGTCTAGGTGTTAGCAGCTTTCTCCGTAACCCCAAATACTCTCGTGGTTGACGTGAGCGCACGAGAATTGGAAGCGGTTCGAGTTGCGCCAGTGACTTTTGAGAGTATGGAGCCAGTCGCTCAGAAAATCGTAGATGAGCGTAATCTAGCCTAGGAATCAACATATAGCTGAAAGATACTGATGTTGACCGCAATATTCAGAAACAGGATGGAAACGCGGGAAAAAAAATAACCAATTAGGGAGGATACTTGTCACCCCCCCCCACCCCGGGGGTCCCCACTTGTTAGGTGTCGTGGATCCATACGTACCTGCTCATCATCATCATCATCATCATCATCATCATCATCATCATCATCATCATCATCATCATCATCATCATCATCATCATCATCACCATCATCACTACCATCATCATCATCATCATCATCATCATCATCATCATCATCATCATCATCATCATCATCATCATCATCATCATCATCATCATCATCATCATCATTCACGGGCAGGTGACTTGCTGGATCCTGAAATTTCTTATGTTGTAGCCTAAGGGGAGATTATTATTTCCGGATTTTCTTAGGGGCATCATTACTTCCGGTTTTAACAATTTAAAATAAATAAAAAAAAATATAAATGATGACGGTTATTATTATTGTCTTTAGTGCTCTTCTTCCTCCTCGTTGGGATGTGACCATGGGGGAACGTGGTGGGCCATTGTTCTTTCTCCGCGTTTTGCGACTTTTTCTTTTTCTTCTTTGGTCGTGTTCAGTAGTGAGGGTGTGGGGAGTGGAGGGTAAGACATTTCCAGCGCTAAGAGGACGTTACTATATTAGGTCTATAAAAATTTTAAAAATTTAAAAGATGACGGTTCTTATTGTCTGCCGGGTTGAAGCAGTGCATATCTGTAGTGGAGTATCGTGGGTGTGGGATGGGGTGTCAGTTATTGCGATCCGATGGTGAGATAAAGCGTCTAGTGGGTTAGCGTTAGGGTTAAGGAGAAGCTTTATCTCCCGTCGCGCGGGAAATTTGAATTTTGTGGATCACGGATGTGACTTTATCAAGAGATTATTCGTGTTAACTGGTGAAACGATGAAAGTCGGATAGAAGATGTGGTAGATGGTATTCAAGAGATCACTAATTCAGACGTTGTTTTAAGAAAGGACGACATAACAGCCGACTGCATTGTAATAAATGTTGTTAACCGTCATGAATGATTTATTGGAGATAATGCACAATGAAGGCATAAAGATCTTGCTGATGTGACATTTAAAAGTCGTAAAGTTACATATGGAGGACAGAGAAACTTTACGACAGAAACAAACCAACAGTGTAGAGACATGCCCCAGTAGTCTGTAGAAGTACTTCTTTAGCAAATACTTAGGAATGGTAAGTTGAAGATTTTGTTAATGTAAAATTAGAAACTGATGACAAACAGTCAGATGATATCGAAGCTGTGACAGATGGAAAAGCCGATGAAAATGTAACTGATAATGCTGAATGAAGATTTGAAGATATTCTCGGTGTCACGTGGGGAAGTGATGACGAAATCGCAGTGCAGGCAGAAGACATGGCAGACAGAATTACAGTGTTCAGTGACATGACAAATGTTTGCAGAAAGTATGACTTTCTTGGAGATCATGTGGAATACGAAGTTAATATACAAAGTCAAATTGAAAAATGATGATAAAATTGAGTTGATTCGACATTCAAATTACAGCAGATACATAACATATCTTTAAGGGTCACAACTGAAGAACGGCTCCAGTCAAATGTGATCCCCAGATACTTCAGTTAAGGAGCCTATCCTTCAAGGACCATGTGGAGACGGTTGTGACAAGATCTCAAAAGGGACTTAGTGCACTTAAAACTATGGCTGCAATGGACACAGAGCAGAGAATGCTTTTCACACTATACCAGCACTTGATCCTCTCAGTAATTGATTATGGATTAAGACTGCTCACTGTCTCAGAGAGTCAGCTGGTGAAGTTAGAGCGCATACAGAACGAAGCTACGCGGGTCATTCTGGGATGCACCAGAGACATTTGGACTTGTAGCACATGGCCCCTTCGCCTAGTAGTAACCCGTTGCTGTGAAGTTGGAACCGCGACTAAAATATTTGAGAAAGAAAGGTTGTAAGTTAGTGAGATGGTTATATGTTAGCTAGTATATGCAAAACTCGATCACCTTACACATGAACATTTCTTACACTATGTCTGCCATAGGATAACAATTACAGACGTCTCCAACATCCTTGTAAATTCCATATCATGATGTCTCAGTTCATCTTTCAACTCTACAGGCATTTTCTTGTGGAAACAGGTTGGGGTATTGTTTTAAAGGATCACTTTCACTGTCCACGGACACCTCCAATCCCCTCTTAATTGCTCAAGGCTCCTCCTATAGATTACACAGGGAGGAGGCGAGCACGGACTCCGAAGCACCGACGAGGCTCCAGCTCAGTGTATACCGGGACCACAAATGGTTCCTGGAGAGAATGATGGGTCAGTGGTATGTGGGACCATCACATTTTGAAGGGTTATGCACAGAGGATTAGATGGCCTGTCCTTCCGATACTCAGCAGGGGCTGTGTCTGCTTGGCAATCCACAAGGAATTAAAAAGGGTTTAAACGAAATGAAACGATAGGAGGATCGACTTCATTCCACCGGGTTATATCCCATATGGCTTGGTATCTTTTTGCAGGGCGGGCTGCCGACAGAGTCACAGAATGCCCGAATTCCGTAGCTTCAGCGACGATCCCCAAGAGTTTTTGAGACAGTTTCACTCGTGAACGGAACGACGTGACCAGGAATCGAACTCACAACTTTTCCAGCGCGAGGCAAGCGGGGTAACCACTTCACTACGTAGACTCCCGGAAATGCAGAATTTGTGCTTTAAATTAATCTCATGTATGCTTACTCGGACATTCGAAAGGTTTACTTATATAAACGTGCTGCTACAAGCCGGACGAGCTCGATGAAGTACAGGTCAGGATCGACTATTGGCTTACGCCCGACCAGCAGTGATGGGCCAGGAGGTGGCTATGTCACTGCTGGATGTCACCCTGGCTTGACCTCCTGGTGTTTGGCAATAAGACCTGACCAGTCCCAGGATGGGGAGAAATGTAGCTGGACGACTACCTTTCTACTGGCAGGTCGTAAGCCGGCACTAAAGATGGAGAGCTCCAACACTAGGACTAGCAGGAGTCCTTAAGTGGCACTGACTTCGGTCAGTGTCCAATTTTTTTCCCCAAAAGTAATAACCAATCAGGCTGGTCTCCCTGGTCTAGGTGTTAGCAGCTTTCTCCGTAACCCCGAATACTCTCGTGGTTGACGTGAGCGCACGAGAATTGGAAGCGGTTCGAGTCGCGCCAGTGACTTTTGAGAGCATGGAGCCAGTCTCTCAGAAAGTCGTAGATGAGCGTAATCTAGCCTAGGAACCAACATATAGCTGAAAGATACTGATGTTGACCGCAATATCCAAAAACAGGATGGAAACGCGGGGAAAAAAATATCCAATTAGGGAGGGTACTTGTCCCCCCCCCCCCCATCCCCCCACCCCGGGGGTCCCCACTTGTTAGAAGACGTGGATCCATACGTACCTGCTCATCATCATCATCATCATCATCATCATCATCATCATCATCATCATCATCATCATCATCATCATCATCATCATCATCATCATCATCATCATCATCATCATCGTCAATATCATCGTTTTCATCAGCACCATCAACAACATCATGATCAACAACTTTATCAACAATAAAATTATCACCAACAACATCATCAACATCAACATAATTAGCAACATCATCATCATTAACATCTTCATTATCAGCATCAACAACATCATCATAAACAATATCAACAACATCATCATCAACAACATCATCATCATCAAGATCATCAAGATCATCAAGATCATCAAGATCATCATCATCATCATCATCATCATCATCATCATCATCATCATCATCATCATCATCATCATCATCATCATCATCATCATCATCATCATCATCATCATCATCATAATCATCATCATCAAGCGTATCATCATCATCAAGCGTATCATCATCATCATCATCATCATCATCATCATCATCATCATCATCATCATCATCATCATCATCGTCATCATCATCATCATCAAGCGCATCATCATCATCATCATCATCATCATCATCATCATCATCATCATCATCATCATCATCATCATCATCATCATCATCATCATCATCATCATCATCATCAACTACATCATCATTCACGGGCAAGTGACATGCTGGATCCTGAAATTTCTTATGTCGCAGCCTAAGGGGAGATTATTATTTCCGGATTTTCTTAGGGGCATCATTACTTCCGGTTTTAACAATTTAAAATAAATTTAAAAAAATATAAATGATGACGGTTATTATTATTGTCTTTAGTGCTCTTCTTCCTCCTCGTTGGGATGTGACCATGGGGGAACGCGGTGGGCCATTGTTCTTTCTCCGCGTTTTGTGACTTTTTCTTTTTCTTCTTTGGTCGTGTTCAGTAGTGAGGGTGTGGTGAGTGGAGGGTAAGACATTTCCAGCGCTAAGAGGATGTTACTATATTAGGTCTATAAAAATTTTAAAAATTTAAAAGATGGCGGTTCTTATTGTCTGCCGGGTTGAAGCAGTGCATATCTGTAGTGGAGTATCGTGGGTGTGGGATGGGGTGTCAGTTATTGCGATCCGATGGTGAGATAAAGCGTCTAGTGGGTTAGAGTTAGGGTTAAGGAGAAGCTTTATCTCCCGTCGCGCGGGAAATTTGAATTTTGTGGATCACGGATGTGACTTTATCAAGAGATTATTCGTGTTAACTGATGAAACGATGAAAGCCGGATAGAAGATGTGGTAGATGGTATTCAAGAGATCACTAATTCAGACGTTGTTTTAAGAAAGTTCGACATAACAGCCGACTGCATTGTAATAAATGTTGTTAACCGTCATGAATGATTTATTGGAGATAATGCACAATGAAGGCATAGAGATCTTGCTGATGTGACATTTAAAAGTCGTGAAGTTACATATGGAGGACAGAGAAACTTTATGACAGAAAGAAACCAAGAGTTTAGAGACATACCCGAGTAGTCTGTAGAAGTACTTCTTTAGCAAATACTTAGGAATGGTAAGTTGAAGATTTTGTTAATGTAAAATTAGAAACTGATGACAAACAGTCAGATGATATCGAAGCTGTGACACATGGAAAAGCCGATGAAAATGTAACTGATAATGCTGAATGAAGATTTGAAGATATTCTCGGTGTCACGTGGGGAAGTGATGACGAAATCGCAGTGCAGGCAGAAGACATGACAGACAGAATTACAGTGTTCAGTGACATGACAAATGTTTGCAGAAAGTATGACTTTCTTGGAGATCATGTGGAATACGAAGTTAATATACAAAGTCAAATTAAAAAATGATGATAAAATTGAGTTGATTCGACATTCAAATTACAGCAGAAACATAACAGACCTTTAAGGGTCACAACTGAAGAACGGCTCCAGTCAAATGTGATCCCCAGATACTTCAGTTAAGGAGCTTATCCTTCAAGGACCATGTGGAGACGGTTGTGACAAGATCTCAAAAGGGACTCAGTGCACTTAAAACTATGACTGCAATGGACACAGAGCAGAGAATGCTTTTCACACTATACCAGCACTTGATCCCCTCAGTAATTGATTATGGATTAAGACTGCTCACTGTCTCAGAGAGTTAGCTGGTGAAGTTAGAGCGCATACGGAACGAAGCTACGCGGGTCATTCTGGGATGCACCAGAGACATTTGGACTTGTAGCACATGGCCCCTTCGCCTAGTAGTGACCCGTTGCTGTGAAGTTGGAACCGCGACTAAAATATTTGAGAAAGAAAGGTTGTAAGTTAGTGAGATGGTTATATGTTAACTAGTATATGCGAAACTCGATCACCTTACACATGAACATTCCTTACACTATGTCTGCCACAGGATAACAATTACAGACGTCTCCAACATCCTTGTAAATTCCATATCATGATGTCTCAGTTCATCTGTCAACTCTAGTGGCATTTTCTTGTGGAAACAGGTTGGGGTATTGTTTTAAAGGATCACTTTCACTGTCCACGGACACCCCCAATCCCCTCTTAATTGCTCAAGGCTCCTCCTATAGATTACACAGGGAGGAGGTGAGCACGGACTCCGAAGCACCGACGAGGATCCAGCTCAGTGTATACCGGGACCACAAATGGTTCTTGGAGAGAATGATGGGTCAGTGGTATGTGGGACCATCACATTTTGAAGGGTTATGCACAGAGGATTAGATCGCCTGTCCTTCCGATACTCAGCAGGGGCTGTGTCTGCTTGGCAATCCACATGGAATTAAAAAGGGTTTAAACGAAATGAAACGATAGGAGAATCGACTTCATTCCACCGGGTTTTATCCCATATGGCTTGGTATCTTTCTGCAGGGCGGGCTGCCGACAGAGTCACAGAATGCCCGAATTCCGTAGCTTCAGCGACGATCCCCACGAGTTTCCGAGACAATTTCACTCGTGAACGGAACGACGTGACCAGGAATCGAACTCACAACTTTTCCAGCGCGAGGCAAGCGGGGTAACCACTTCGCTACGTAGACTCCCGGAAATGCAGAATTTGTGCTTTAAATTAATCTCATGTATGCTTACTCGGACATTCGCAAGGTTTACTTATATAAACGTGCTGCTACAAGCCGGACGAGCTCGATGAAGTACAGGTCAGGATCGACTGTTGGCTTACGCCCGACCAGCAGTGATGGGCCAGGAGGTGGCTATGTCACTGCTGGATGTCACCCTGGCTTGACCTCCTGGTGTTTGGCAATAAGACCTGACCAGTCCCAGGATGGGGAGAAATGTAGCTGTTCGACTACCTTTCTACTGGCAGGTCGTAAGCCGGCACTAAAGATGGAGAGCTTCAACACTAGGACTAGCAGGAGTCCTTAAGTGGCACTGACTTCGGTCAGTGTCCAATTTTTTTCCCCCAAAAGTAATAACCAATCAGGCTGGTCTCCCTGGTCTAGGTGTTAGCAGCTTTCTCCGTAACCCCGAATACTCTCGTGGTTGACGTGAGCGCACGAGTATTGGAAGCGGTTCGAGTCGCGCCAGTGACTTTTGAGAGTATGGAACCAGTCGCTCAGAAAGTCGTAGATGAGCGTAATCTAGCCTAGGAATAAACATATAGCTGAAAGATACTGATGTTGACCGCAATATCCAGAAACAGGATGGAAGCGCGGGGAAAAATATAACCAATTAGGGAGGGTACATGTCCCCCCCCCCCCCACCCCGAGGGTCCCCACTTGTTAGAAGACGTGGATCCATACGTACCTGCTCATCATCATCATCATCATCATCATCATCATCATCATCATCATCATCATCATCATCATCATCATCATCATCATCATCATCATCATCATCATCATCATCATCATCATCAATATCATCGTTTTCATCAGCACCATCAACAACATCATGATCAACAACTTTATCAACAATAAAATTATCATCAACAACATCATCAACATCAACATAATTAGCAACATCATCATCATTAACATCTTCATTATCAGCATCAACAACATCATCATAAACAATATCAACAACATCATCATCAACAACATCATCATTATCAAGATCACCAAGATCATCATCATCATCATCATCATCATCATCATCATCATCATCATCATCATCATCATCATCATCATCATCATCATCATCATCATCATCATCATCATCATCATCATCATCATCATCATCATCTTCATCATCATCATCATCATCATCATCATCATAATCATCATTATCAAGCGTATCATCATCATCAAACGTATCATCATCATCATCATCATCATCATCATCATCATCATCATCATCATCATCATCATCATCATCATCATCATCATCATCATCATCATCATCATCATCATCGTCATCATCATCATCATCAAGCGCATCATCATCATCATCATCATCATCATCATCATCATCATCATCATCATCATCATCATCATCATCATCATCATCATCATCATCATCATCATCATCATCATCATCATCTTCATCATCATCATCATCATCATCATCATCATCATCATCAACTACATCATCATTCACGGGCAGGTGACATGCTGGATCCTGAAATTTCTTATGTCGCAGCCTAAGGGGAGATTGTTATTTCCGGATTTTCTTAGGGGCATCATTACTTCCGGTTTTAACAATGTAAAATAAATTAAAAAAATATAAATGATGACGGTTATTATTATTGTCTTTAGTGCTCTTCTTCCTCCTCGTTGGGATGTGGCCATGGGGGAACGTGGTGGGCCATTGTTCTTTCTCCGCGTTTTGTGACTTTTTCTTTTTCTTTGGTTGTGTTCAGTAGTGAGGGTGTGGGGAGTGGAGGGTAAGACATTTCCAGCGCTAAGAGGACGTTACTATATTAGGTCTCTAAAAATTTTAAAAATTTTAAAGATGGCGGTTCTTATTGTCTGCCGGGTTGAAGCAGTGCATATCTGTAGTGGAGTATCGTGGGTGTGGGATGGGGTGTCAGTTATTGCGATCCGATGGTGAGATAAAGCGGCTAGTGGGTTAGAGTTAGGGTTAAGGAGAAGCTTTATCTCCCATCGCGCGGGAAATTTGAATTTTGTGGATCACGCATGTGACTTTATCAAGAGATTATTCGTGTTAACTGGTGAAACGATGAAAGCCGGATAGAAGATGTGGTAGATGGTATTCAAGAGATCACTAATTCAGACGTTGTTTTAAGAAAGGACGACATAACAGCCGACTGCATTGTAATAAATGTTGTTAACCGTCATGAATGATTTATTGGAGATAATGCACAATGAAGGCATAAAGATCTTGCTGATGTGACATTTAAAAGTCGTGAAGTTACATATGGAGGACAGAGAAACTTTATGACAGAAAGAAACCAAGAGTGTAGAGACATGCCCGAGTAGGCTGTAGAAGTACTTCTTTAGCAAATACTTAGGAATGGTAAGTGTAAGATTTTGTTAATGTAAAATTAGAAACTGATGACAAACAGTCAGATGATATCGAAGCTGTGACAGATGGAAAAGCCGATGAAAATGTAACTGATAATGCTGAATGAAGATTTGAAGATATTCTCGGTGTCACGTGGGGAAGTGATGACGAAATCGCAGTGCAGGCAGAAGACATGACAGACAGAATTACAGTGTTCAGTGACATGAAAAATGTTTGCAGAAAGTATGACTTTCTTGGAGATCATGTGGAATACGAAGTTAATATACAAAGTCAAATTGAAAAATGATGATAAAATTGAGTTGATTCGACATTCAAATTACAGCAGATACATAACAGACCTTTAAGGGTCACAACTGAAGAAGGGCTCCAGTCAAATGTGATCCCCAGATACTTCAGTTAAGGAGCCTATCCTTCAAGGACCATGTGGAGACGGTTGTGACAAGATCTCAAAAGGGACTCAGTGCACTTAAAACTATGGCTGCAATGGACACAGACAGAGAATGCTTTTCACACTATACCAGCACTTGATCCTCTCAGTAATTGATTATGGATTAAGACTGCTCACTGTCTCAGAGAGTCAGCTGGTGAAGTTAGAGCGCATACAGAACGAAGCTACGCGGGTCATTCTGGGATGCACCAGAGACATTTGGACTTGTAGCACATGGCCCCTTCGCCTAGTAGTAACCCGTTGCTGTGAAGTTGGAACCGCGACTAAAATATTTGAGAAAGAAAGGTTGTAAGTTAGTGAGATGGTTATATGTTAGCTAGTATATGCGAAACTCGATCACCTTACACATGAACATTCCTTACACTATGTCTGCCATAGGATAACAATTACAGACGTCTCCAACATCCTTGTAAATTCCATATCATGATGTCTCAGTTCATCTTTCAACTCTAGTGGCATTTTCTTGTGGAAACAGGTTGGGGTATTGTTTTAAAGGATCACTTTCACTGTCCACGGACACCCCCAATCCCCTCTTAATTGCTCAAGGCTCCTCCTATAGATTACACAGGGAGGAGGTGAGCACGGACTCCGAAGCACCGACGAGGATCCAGCTCAGTGTATACCGGGACCACAAATGGTTCCTGGAGAGAATGATGGGTCAGTGGTATGTGGGACCTTCACATTTTGAAGGGTTATGCTCAGAGGATTAGATGGCCTGTCCTTCCGACACTCAGCAGGGGTTGTGTCTGCTTGGCAATCCACAAGGAATTAAAAAGGGTTTAAACGAAATGAAACGATAGGAGGATCGACTTCATTCCACCGGGTTTTATCCCATATGGATTGGTATCTTTCTGCAGGGCGGGCTGCCGACAGAGTCACAGAATGCCCGAATTCCGTAGCTTCAGCGACGATCCCCACGAGTTTCCGAGACAATTTCACTCGTGAACGGAACGACGTGACCAGGAATCGAACTCACAACTTTTCCAGTGCGAGGCAAGCGGGGTAACCACGTCGCTACGTAGACTCCCGGAAATGCAGAATTTGTGCTTTAAATTAATCTCATGTATGCTTACTCGGACATTCGCAAGGTTTACTTATATAAACGTGCTGCTACAAGCCGGACGAGCTCGATGAAGTACAGGTCAGGATCGACTGTTGGCTTACGCCCGACCAGCAGTGATGGGCCAGGAGGTGGCTATGTCACTGCTGGATGTCACCCTGGCTTGACCTCCTGGTGTTTGGCAATAAGACCTGACCAGTCCCAGGATGGGGAGAAATGTAGCTGGACGACTACCTTTCTACTGGCAGGTCGTAAGCCGACACTAAAGATGGAGAGCTCCAACACTAGGACTAGCAGGAGTCCTTAAGTGGCACTGACTTCGGTCAGTGTCCAATTTTTTTTTCCCCAAAAGTAATAAGCAATCAGGCTGGTCTCCCTGGTCTAGGTGTTAGCAGCTTTCTCTGTAACCCCGAATACTCTCGTGGTTGACGTGAGCGCACGAGAATTGGAAGTGGTTCGAGTCGCGCCAGTGACTTTTGAGAGTATGGAGCCAGTCGCTCAGAAAGTCGTAGATGAGCGTAATCTAGCCTAGGAATCAACATA
>OY992886.1:57695527-57700527 GCA_963921405.1 Cepaea hortensis
GATGAAAGTCGGATAGAAGATGTGGTAGATGGTATTCAAGAGTTCACTAATTCAGACATTGTTTTATGAAAGGACGACATAACAGCCGACTGCATTATAATAAATGTTGTTAACCGGCATGAATGATTTATTGGAGATCATACACAATGAAGGCATGGGGATCTTGCTGATGTGACATGGAAAAGTCGTGAAGTTACATATGGAGGACAGATAAACTTTATGACAGAAAGAAACCAAGAGTGGAGAGACATGCCCGAGTACTCTGTAGAAGTACTTCTTTAGCAAATACTTAGGAATGGTAAGTTGAAGATTTTGTTAATGTAAAATTAGAAACTGATGACAAACAGTCAGATGATATCGAAGCTGTGACAGATGGAAAAGCCGATGAAAATGTAACTGATAATGCTGAATGAAGATTTGAAGATATTCTCGGTGTCACGTGGGGAAGTGATGACGAAATCGCAGTGCAGGCAGAAGACATGACAGACAGAATTACAGTGTTCAGTGACATGACAAATGTTTGCAGAAAGTATGACTTTCTTGGAGATCATGTGGAATACGAAGTTAATATACAAAGTCAAATTGAAAAATGATGATAAAATTGAGTTGATTCGACATTCAAATTACATCATCATCATCATCAAGTGCCGTGCCGGCTGGCGTAGGCGTTCATGGCTCTCCATAGATCTCGGTCTTTGGTTTTCTGGATCAACTCTGCTGCTGATATTCCTCCATGCCACCGTCTCAATCCATCCAGCATCACTTCTCTTGGTCTACCTCTGCCTCTCTTCCCCTCGATCTTGCCAGTTGTTACGATGTTCTCCAATGCCTCTCTTCTCATCACATGACCGAGGAAAGCTGTTTGTCTCTGTCTTATTGTTGTATATAATGTTCTAGTTTCGTTAGCCTGTTTCAGGCAGTCGTCGTTAGTTACTCTGGCAGTCCAAGGAATTCGCAACATTCATCTCAGGAACCACATCTCTGTTGCTTCTAATTTCTTCTTAATTTGTTCATTTGCATTCCAAGATTCACTGCCATACAGCAAAACTGGTTCTACATAGCATTTCAGCACTCTCTTTCTTACATTCAGTGATAGTGACTTATTGCATAAGATACTCTTCATTTTCTGAAATGCGGCTTTTGCCTGCCCTATTCTGCTCCTAATCTCTGTTGTACATCTTCCATCTGATGTTATAAATGCCCCTAGGTATCTAAAATTATCCACTTGGTTAAGGATTTTCCCTTCTATTTCTATGTCACATTTTGGTGTCACCATTTTCTTTGATATTACCATTGTTACTGTTTTCTTGATATTCAAGGAGAGTCCTTTCCTTGCACTCTCTGTTACTACAACGTCTAATAATTGTTATAGGTCTGTTGAATTATCCGCCACCAATACTGTGTCATCTGCATAGCGTATATAATTTTATTATAACCTCCAACTAGTATTCCTGGCATCTCTTTGATCTCTCTCATTATTACTTCGCTATACAGGGAGAAAAGATCTGGTGACAAGACACACCCTTGTCGTACTCCTAGCTTTATCTGTTCGTAACTACCCTCTTTATTTCCCATTTTAATTGCTGCTACTTGGTTCCAGTAAATATTCTTTATTATTCTTAAATCTTTTCCATCAGTGTTGATATCTTCCAACATTTTAATCAGTTTATCATGTTTTACTTCATCAAATGCCTTAGTATAATCTATGAAGCACAAATATATGTCTCTCTGTTTCTCTATTGACCTTTCTATTAGTGTCCGTAATGTATAAATTGCATTGTTTGTGCCCTTTCCTTCCACAAATCCATACTGTTCTTCACTAATTTCCATTTTTATTTTCTTTTTGGTTCTTCTCATTATGATTCTGAGTAGAAGCTTAGTGATATGGTTTATAAGGTTAATTGTACGAAAATCTTCACAATCAATTGCTCGTGGTCTTTTTGGTATAGCTATAAATACAGATTTCAGCATATCACTGGGTAAATATCCACTGCTGTAAATATCATTCAACATTTTGGTTAATATATCTACTCCAAATTCTCCCAATACTTCTAATTCTTCTATTGTGATTTCATCTGGCCCAGCTGTTTTTCCTTTCTTCATACGTTTCATAGCGTCAGCGACTTCTTCTTTCAGAATAGGTGGACCTTCTAAGTTACTATCTTCTGTTAATTCTTCCCTTTCTCCTTCATATAATTCTCTTATATACTCATTCCACCTCTTCATTATAGCATCTTCCTCTAATATTATCTTTCCTGTTTTTGATTTCAAACACCCTGTATTTATTCTTATTTTTCTTCCTGTAAGCTCACTGATTTGTCTGTGCATATTTTTTGTATCTTTAATGGAACTTAATTCAATTTTTTTTGCATTGCTCGTTTAACCAACTTTCTTTAGCCTTCCCACATTTATCTTTTATTTCTTTATTTATCTTAGCGTATTCTTGTTTGTCATTTTTACTCTGTTTTCTTTTGTCCATCAGTTTTAAGATATCTTCATTCATCCATTTTTTCTTAGCTATTTTGCCTCTCTCCGGTAATACTTCTTTGCTAGTTTGATGAATGGAGTCCCTTAACATTTCCCATTGTTCATCTATACTCTGTATTTTAGTTATTGCATTGTACCTATTTTTCACAGTCACTCTGTATTGTTCTTGCATTTCTTTATCTATTTTCAGAACCTCTTTATTAAGTCTCATGTTCTTAACCATTTTTTTCCCTCTCTTTAATCTTACTTTTATATGTCCACATAGTGGTACATGATCACTATTACAGTCAGCCCCAGGCATTGTCTTTACATTAATTAAAGCATTTCTAAATCTTTTATTAATTAGTATGTAGTCAATTTGGTTGCGTATTTTCTTATCAGGGCTTATCCATGTGTACAGTCGTCTTTTATGGTGTTTAAACCATGTGTTTCCAATTATCATATCATTGATATTTGCCCATTCTATTAGCTTTTCCCCTCTTTCATTTCGTGTACCTAAACGATAATTCCCCACTACATCCTCCATTTTTCCCTTTCCTACTTTTGCATTAAAATCACCAAGTATTATCTTTATTTCTTGTGATCCAATTTGAGCCATCGCCATTTTTATCTCATCATAAAAGTGTTGTATTTCTTCATCACTACTGCTTGCTGTTGGTGCATATACTTGTATAATATTTATGTCTATTGGTTTGCCTTTGATTTTTACCATAATAACTCTATCTGAAATACACCAGTATCCATTAATTGACTTGGCTGTTTTTTCGTCTAATATTATTCCTACACCTTTTTCATGTGTATCCCCTCCAGAATAAATTATTGTTTGATTGTCAGCTATAATTTTGCCCGATCCCTTCCATCTCATCTCACTAACGCCTAGTATATTCATTTTCATGCTATCCATCTCTCTTAGAACATTGGTCAACTTTGGGGGACTGAGTGGTCTCGAGGTATGGTGTCCGCCTCGAGTGCTGGAGGTCCTGGGTTCAGGCCCCGGTGAGGACCGGGATTTATTTAAAAAATCCACATGGACTTCCAGTAATAAAATTTCCCCTGGTCTCTGGGTAGTGAGATCGGACACCCGTGTGTATTGATGTGCACGTAAAAAATCCCTTGGCAGTTGGAAATCGAAAAAGAGTAGCCTAACGGCGCTGCCCGGGCAAAATTTCGAGTTAAAAATCTACCCAAGTATTTCAGGATCCTCGCCGACGCTACGGAGTTCGTGCATTGAGCTGAGTTTCTCCAGACTCAGGTTTGAGTTAGGAGGAAAACGGAGCACTTATGGGTTAAACCCGCGTGCCGTGATGTTGATCCAACGACTAAACTAAACTAAACTAAATTGGTCAACTTTCCTAGCTCATTTAATGTCCTAACATTCCATGTTCCTACTCTAAATTTATTTATTTTAGTTAAGTTTTTGCATGTTTTGCCATGAAGTCTTGGGAAGATAATGTGGTTTCCCCTTGCCTTCCACATTCACATGGTGGTCTTTTTACCTCTGCCTTTGACAGCCATTTCCGACTGTAAGGACAAGTTACAGCAGAATTGTTTCAAATTACAGCAGAAACATAACAGACCTTTAAGGGTCACAACTGAAGAAGGGCTCCAGTCAAATGTGATCCCCAGATACTTCAGTTAAGGAGCCTATCCTTCAAGGACCATGTGGAGACGGTTGTGACAAGATCTCAAAAGGGACTCAGTGCACTTAAAACTATGGCTGCAATGGACACAGAGCAGAGAATGCTTTTCACACTATACCAGCACTTGATCCTCTCAGTAATTGATTATGGATTAAGACTGCTCACTGTCTCAGAGAGTCAGCTGGTGAAGTTAGAGCGCATACAGAACGAAGCTACGCGGGTCATTCTGGGATGCACCAGAGACATTTGGACTTGTAGTACATGGCCCCTTCGCCTAGTAGTGACCCGTTGCTGTGAAGTTGGAACCGCGACTAAAATATTTGAGAAAGAAAGGTTGTAAGTTAGTGAGATGGTTATATGTTAGCTAGTATATGCGAAACTCGATCACCTTACACATGAACATTCCTTACACTATGTCTGCCATAGGATAACAATTACAGACGTCTCCAACATCCTTGTAAATTCCATATCATGATGTCTCAGTTCATCTTTCAACTCTAGTGGCATTTTCTTGTGGAAACAGGTTGGGGTATTGTTTTAAAGGATCACTTTCACTGTCCACGGACACCCCCAATCCCCTCTTAATTGCTCAAGGCTCCTCCTATAGATTACACAGGGAGGAGGTGAGCACGGACTCCGAAGCACCGACGAGGATCCAGCTCAGTGTATACCGGGACCACAAATGGTTCCTGGAGAGAATGATGGGTCAGTGGTATGTGGGACCATCACATTTTGAAGGGTTATGCACAGAGGATTAGATGGCCTGTCCTTCCGATACTCAGCAGGGGCTGTGTCTGCTTGGCAATCCACAAGGAATTAAAAAGGGTTTAAACGAAATGAAACGATAGGAGGATCGACTTCATTCCACCGGGT
>OY992886.1:57705527-57740527 GCA_963921405.1 Cepaea hortensis
CTTTCTTACATTCAGTGATAGTGACTTATTGCATAAGATACTCTTCATTTTCTGAAATGCGGCTTTTGCCTGCCCTATTCTGCTCCTAATCTCTGTTGTACATCTTCCATCTGATGTTATAAATGCCCCTAGGTATCTAAAATTATCCACTTGGTTAAGGATTTTCCCTTCTATTTCTATGTCACATTTTGGTGTCACCATTTTCTTTGATATTACCATTGTTACTGTTTTCTTGATATTCAAGGAGAGTCCTTTCCTTGCACTCTCTGTTACTACAACGTCTAATAATTGTTATAGGTCTGTTGAATTATCCGCCACCAATACTGTGTCATCTGCATAGCGTATATAATTTTATTATAACCTCCAACTAGTATTCCTGGCATCTCTTTGATCTCTCTCATTATTACTTCGCTATACAGGGAGAAAAGATCTGGTGACAAGACACACCCTTGTCGTACTCCTAGCTTTATCTGTTCGTAACTACCCTCTTTATTTCCCATTTTAATTGCTGCTACTTGGTTCCAGTAAATATTCTTTATTATTCTTAAATCTTTTCCATCAGTGTTGATATCTTCCAACATTTTAATCAGTTTATCATGTTTTACTTCATCAAATGCCTTAGTATAATCTATGAAGCACAAATATATGTCTCTCTGTTTCTCTATTGACCTTTCTATTAGTGTCCGTAATGTATAAATTGCATTGTTTGTGCCCTTTCCTTCCACAAATCCATACTGTTCTTCACTAATTTCCATTTTTATTTTCTTTTTGGTTCTTCTCATTATGATTCTGAGTAGAAGCTTAGTGATATGGTTTATAAGGTTAATTGTACGAAAATCTTCACAATCAATTGCTCGTGGTCTTTTTGGTATAGCTATAAATACAGATTTCAGCATATCACTGGGTAAATATCCACTGCTGTAAATATCATTCAACATTTTGGTTAATATATCTACTCCAAATTCTCCCAATACTTCTAATTCTTCTATTGTGATTTCATCTGGCCCAGCTGTTTTTCCTTTCTTCATACGTTTCATAGCGTCAGCGACTTCTTCTTTCAGAATAGGTGGACCTTCTAAGTTACTATCTTCTGTTAATTCTTCCCTTTCTCCTTCATATAATTCTCTTATATACTCATTCCACCTCTTCATTATAGCATCTTCCTCTAATATTATCTTTCCTGTTTTTGATTTCAAACACCCTGTATTTATTCTTATTTTTCTTCCTGTAAGCTCACTGATTTGTCTGTGCATATTTTTTGTATCTTTAATGGAACTTAATTCAATTTTTTTTGCATTGCTCGTTTAACCAACTTTCTTTAGCCTTCCCACATTTATCTTTTATTTCTTTATTTATCTTAGCGTATTCTTGTTTGTCATTTTTACTCTGTTTTCTTTTGTCCATCAGTTTTAAGATATCTTCATTCATCCATTTTTTCTTAGCTATTTTGCCTCTCTCCGGTAATACTTCTTTGCTAGTTTGATGAATGGAGTCCCTTAACATTTCCCATTGTTCATCTATACTCTGTATTTTAGTTATTGCATTGTACCTATTTTTCACAGTCACTCTGTATTGTTCTTGCATTTCTTTATCTATTTTCAGAACCTCTTTATTAAGTCTCATGTTCTTAACCATTTTTTTCCCTCTCTTTAATCTTACTTTTATATGTCCACATAGTGGTACATGATCACTATTACAGTCAGCCCCAGGCATTGTCTTTACATTAATTAAAGCATTTCTAAATCTTTTATTAATTAGTATGTAGTCAATTTGGTTGCGTATTTTCTTATCAGGGCTTATCCATGTGTACAGTCGTCTTTTATGGTGTTTAAACCATGTGTTTCCAATTATCATATCATTGATATTTGCCCATTCTATTAGCTTTTCCCCTCTTTCATTTCGTGTACCTAAACGATAATTCCCCACTACATCCTCCATTTTTCCCTTTCCTACTTTTGCATTAAAATCACCAAGTATTATCTTTATTTCTTGTGATCCAATTTGAGCCATCGCCATTTTTATCTCATCATAAAAGTGTTGTATTTCTTCATCACTACTGCTTGCTGTTGGTGCATATACTTGTATAATATTTATGTCTATTGGTTTGCCTTTGATTTTTACCATAATAACTCTATCTGAAATACACCAGTATCCATTAATTGACTTGGCTGTTTTTTCGTCTAATATTATTCCTACACCTTTTTCATGTGTATCCCCTCCAGAATAAATTATTGTTTGATTGTCAGCTATAATTTTGCCCGATCCCTTCCATCTCATCTCACTAACGCCTAGTATATTCATTTTCATGCTATCCATCTCTCTTAGAACATTGGTCAACTTTGGGGGACTGAGTGGTCTCGAGGTATGGTGTCCGCCTCGAGTGCTGGAGGTCCTGGGTTCAGGCCCCGGTGAGGACCGGGATTTATTTAAAAAATCCACATGGACTTCCAGTAATAAAATTTCCCCTGGTCTCTGGGTAGTGAGATCGGACACCCGTGTGTATTGATGTGCACGTAAAAAATCCCTTGGCAGTTGGAAATCGAAAAAGAGTAGCCTAACGGCGCTGCCCGGGCAAAATTTCGAGTTAAAAATCTACCCAAGTATTTCAGGATCCTCGCCGACGCTACGGAGTTCGTGCATTGAGCTGAGTTTCTCCAGACTCAGGTTTGAGTTAGGAGGAAAACGGAGCACTTATGGGTTAAACCCGCGTGCCGTGATGTTGATCCAACGACTAAACTAAACTAAACTAAATTGGTCAACTTTCCTAGCTCATTTAATGTCCTAACATTCCATGTTCCTACTCTAAATTTATTTATTTTAGTTAAGTTTTTGCATGTTTTGCCATGAAGTCTTGGGAAGATAATGTGGTTTCCCCTTGCCTTCCACATTCACATGGTGGTCTTTTTACCTCTGCCTTTGACAGCCATTTCCGACTGTAAGGACAAGTTACAGCAGAATTGTTTCAAATTACAGCAGAAACATAACAGACCTTTAAGGGTCACAACTGAAGAAGGGCTCCAGTCAAATGTGATCCCCAGATACTTCAGTTAAGGAGCCTATCCTTCAAGGACCATGTGGAGACGGTTGTGACAAGATCTCAAAAGGGACTCAGTGCACTTAAAACTATGGCTGCAATGGACACAGAGCAGAGAATGCTTTTCACACTATACCAGCACTTGATCCTCTCAGTAATTGATTATGGATTAAGACTGCTCACTGTCTCAGAGAGTCAGCTGGTGAAGTTAGAGCGCATACAGAACGAAGCTACGCGGGTCATTCTGGGATGCACCAGAGACATTTGGACTTGTAGTACATGGCCCCTTCGCCTAGTAGTGACCCGTTGCTGTGAAGTTGGAACCGCGACTAAAATATTTGAGAAAGAAAGGTTGTAAGTTAGTGAGATAGTTATATGTTAACTAGTATATGCGAAACTCGATCACCTTACACATGAACATTCCTTACACTATGTCTGCCATAGGATAACAATTACAGACGTCTCCAACATCCTTGTAAATTCCATATCATGATGTCTCAGTTCATCTTTCAACTCTAGTGGCATTTTCTTGTGGAAACAGGTTGGGGTATTGTTTTAAAGGATCACTTTCACTGTCCACGGACACCCCCAATCCCCTCTTAATTGCTCAAGGCTCCTCCTATAGATTACACAGGGAGGAGGTGAGCACGGACTCCGAAGCACCGACGAGGATCCAGCTCAGTGTATACCGGGACCACAAATGGTTCCTGGAGAGAATGATGGGTCAGTGGTATGTGGGACCATCACATTTTGAAGGGTTATGCACAGAGGATTAGATGGCCTGTCCTTCCGATACTCAGCAGGGGCTGTGTCTGCTTGGCAATCCACAAGGAATTAAAAAGGGTTTAAACGAAATGAAACGATAGGAGGATCGACTTCATTCCACCGGGTTTTATCCCATATGGCTTGGTATCTTTCTGCAGGGCGGGCTGCCGACAGAGTCACAGAATGCCCGAATTCCGTAGCTTCAGCGACGATCCCCACGAGTTTCCGAGACAATTTCACTCGTGAACGGAACGACGTGACCAGGAATCGAACTCACAACTTTTCCAGCGCGAGGCAAGCGGGGTAACCACTTCGCTACGTAGACTCCCGGAAATGCAGAATTTGTGCTTTAAATTAATCTCATGTATGCTTACTCGGACATTCGCAAGGTTTACTTATATAAACGTGCTGCTACAAGCCGGACGAGCTCGATGAAGTACAGGTCAGGATCGACTGTTGGCTTACGCCCGACCAGCAGTGATGGGCCAGGAGGTGGCTATGTCACTGCTGGATGTCACCCTGGCTTGACCTCCTGGTGTTTGGCAATAAGACCTGACCAGTCCCAGGATGGGGAGAAATGTAGCTGGACGACTACCTTTCTACTGGCAGGTCGTAAGCCGGCACTAAAGATGGAGAGCTCCAACACTAGGACTAGCAGGAGTCCTTAAGTGGCATTGACTTCGGTCAGTGTCCAATTTTTTTCCCCCCAAAAGTAATAACCAATCAGGCTGGTCTCCCTGGTCTAGGTGTTAGCAGCTTTCTCCGTAACCCCGAATACTCTCGTGGTTGACGTGAGCGCACGAGAATTGGAAGCGGTTCGAGTCGCGCCAGTGACTTTTGAGAGTATGGAGCCAGTCGCTCAGAAAGTCGTAGATGAGCGTAATCTAGCCTAGGAATCAACATATAGCTGAAAGATACTGATGTTGACCGCAATATCCAGAAACAGGATGGAAACGCGTGGGAAAAAATAACCAATTATGGAGGGTACTTGTCATCATCATCATCATCATCATCATCATCAAGCGCATCATCATCATCATCATCATCATCATCATCATCATCATCATCATCATCATCATCATCATCATCATCATCATCATCATCGTCATCGTCATCGTCATCGTCATCATCATCATCATCATCATCATCATCATCATCATCATCATCATCATCATCATCATCATCATCATCATCATCATCATCAATATCCTCGTTTTCATCAGCACCATCAACAACATCATGATCAACAACTTTATCAACAATAAAATTATCATCAACAACATCATCAACATCAACATAATTAGCAACATCATCATCATTAACATCTTCATTATCAGCATCAACAACATCATCATAAACAATATCAACAACATCATCATCAACAACATCATCATCATCAAGATCATCAAGATCATCAAGATCATCATCATCATCATCATCATCATCATCAAGATCATCAAGATCATCATCATCATCATCATCATCATCATCATCATCATCATCATCATCATCATCATCATCATCATCATCATCATCATCATCATCATCATCATCATCATCATCATCATCATCATCATCATCATCATCATCATCGTCATCATCATCATCAAGCGTATCATCATCATCAAGCGTATCATCATCATCATCATCATCATCATCATCATCATCATCATCATCATCATCATCATCATCATCATCATCATCATCATCATCATCACCATCATCATCATCATGAAGCGCATCATCATCATCATCAGCATCATCATCATCATCATCATCATCATCATCATCATCATCATCATCATCATCATCATCATCATCATCATCATCATCATCATCATCATCATCATCATCATCATCATTATCGTCATCGTCATCATCGTCATCATCATCATCATCATCATCATCATCATCATCATCATCATCATCATCATCATCATCATCATCATCATCATCATCATCATCATCATCATCATCATCATCAACTACATCATCATTCACGGGCAGGTGACATGCTGGATTCTGAAATTTCTTATGTTGCAGCCTAAGGGGAGATTATTATTTCTGGATTTTCTTAGGGGCATCATTACTTCCGGTTTTAACAATTTAAAATAAATAAAAAAAATATAAATGATGACGGTTATTATTATTGTCTTTAGTGCTCTTCTTCCTTCTCGTTGGGATGTGACCATGGGGGAACGCGGAGGGCCATTGTTCTTTCTCCGCGTTTTGTGACTTTTTCTTTTTCTTCTTTGGTCGTGTTCAGTAGTGAGGGTGTGGGGAGTGGAGGGTAAGACATTTCCAGCGCTAAGAGGACGTTACTATATTAGGTCTATAAAAATTTTAAAAATTTAAAAGTTGGTGGTTCTTATTGTCTGCCGGTTTGAAGCATTGCATATCTGTAGTGGAGTATCGTGCGTGTGGATGGGATGTCAGTTATTGCGATCCGATGGTGAGATAAAGCTTCTAGTGGGTTAGAGTTAGGGTTAAGGAGAAGCTTTATCTCCCGTCGCGCGGGAAATTTGAATTTTGTGGATCACGGATGTGACTTTATCAAGAGATTATTCGTGTTAACTGGTGAAACGATGAAAGTCGGATAGAAGATGTGGTAGATGGTATTCAAGAGATCACTAATTCAGACGTTGTTTTAAGAAAGTTCGACATAACAGCCGACTGCATTGTAATAAATGTTGTTAACCGTCATGAATGATTTATTGGAGATAATGCACAATGAAGGCATAGAGATCTTGCTGATGTGGCATTTAAAAGTCGTAAAGTTACATATGGAGGACAGAGAAACTTTATGACAGAAAAAAACCAAGAGTGTAGAGACATGCCCGAGTAGTCTGTAGAAGTACTTCTTTAGCAAATACTTAGGAATGGTAAGTTGAAGATTTTGTTAATGTAAAATTAGAAACTGATGACAAACAGTCAGATGATATCGAAGCTGTGACAGATGGAAAAGCCGATGAAAATGTAACTGATAATGCTGAATGAAGATTTGAAGATATTCTCGGTGTCACGTGGGGAAGTGATGACGAAATCGTAGTGCAGGCAGAAGACATGGCAGACAGAATTACAGTGTTCAGTGACATGACAAATGTTTGCAGAAAGTATGACTTTCTTGGAGATCATGTGGAATACGAAGTTAATATACAAAGTCAAATTGAAAAATGATGATAAAATTGAGTTGATTCGACATTCAAATTACAGCAGATACATAACAGACCTTTAAGGGTCACAATTGAAGAACGGAAAGAAGTGGTGGCTAAAGGTTTTGACTATTTAAAATGCAAAAGCTACAAACATGAACAATGACGAAGACACAAAAATGAACGGACAAAGAAATTAACTTACTAAAAAAACTGATTATGACGCAGACACGAACTTATCAAAACTACACAACTAACCTAGACGAAGAAATGAACTTAAAAGAAAACGAAAAAAAAAAACAACAAACTAACAGTGACGAAAAAAATGACCCGACGAAGACATGGACTTACAGCAAACTAAATAACGATGAAAAACAATGACATGACAAATATATGAACCGGCGAAGACATGGACTTACAATAAACTGAATAATGATGAAAAACAATGACATGACGATAATATGAACCGACAAAGACGTGGACTTACACACCGACGAAGACATAAACTTACAAAAACTGCTGATGAAGACATGAATTTACAAGAACTACAACACTAACATTGACGAAGAACTGAGGTTACAAACAACTACAAAACTAACAATGACGATAAAACGAACTGACGAAGACACAAACTTATAATAATCTGAACAATGATGAAAAAATGACGTGACGAAAACATGAACTGAAAAGACATGAAATTACCATAATTGAAAAAAAGTGGACAAATTGTGATAGAAAATGACAAGTTGTAAGAGCAAGGGTACAAGTGAGAGCAAGTGGGCAAGATGTGACAGGCCATCTTTATTTGTTCTGTAAACTATCTTTATTTGTTGTTTGTGTCATCTTTATTTGGTGTTCACGTCATCTTTATTTGTTATTTAGGTAATCTTTATGTGTTGTTCATGTTGATTCGGTCAACAAAGTTCAGAAGATACAATGCAGACTTTTAAGAGGCAGAATTGAAGAAAGTATGGTAGGGCTGGTTGATATTTTTGCCGATGTGAAATGCAAAAAAACTGACGCGAAGAATGAAACTGTAGTTTACAGATTTGGAGAAATGCGCCTAGACAATAATCTTGGGAGAGTTGGGGAATTCGGTGATGAGTCGTGGTAAATTGTTAACACAAATGTATGTATATGAACAGCTATGGAATACAGACTCCAAGAACATGTAGTTAACAGAGTACGATATACAGATAGTTGTCGATAGTGTTGTGTGATACAGGTAATGCTGACAAGGAGGATGACTCCTGGAGAAAAATTATCAGGTAGATGGAATCCTACAGAAGAAAGTCCTAACCATTATACACCCTCAAGGGTATGATGCTAGTTGCTTGCTTGTGTTCGTTGACTTCCAACGCAAAGTCCTGCATGTCGAATGAAGGCATCCTGTTGTCCAACATCAGTGTGATGTCATACAGGACCTGAGGTTTGCGTGAGTATCCGTTGTCCCATGTCATGATGCTAGTGTTTAAGACACTAAGCCATACCCACTGCAAATACGCGTCGAAAATACCATTATTCTCTTCATGGAATCCGATGCCATACTTCAAGACCACTACCAAAATAAAAATGTAAATTATCCACAATTAACCAGCAAGCTCGGTCAGCACAGGATCGCCATAGCTGACATCCCACCCTATAATCACTCCACTACAATTACGCACTGCTGCTACCTCACAGACAATAATAACCGCATCTTTTAAATTAAAAACAAAATTGAAACCGGAAATAGTAACGTCCCCTTAGCGCGGGAAGTATCTCACCCTCCCCTCCAAGATCAAATAAGAAAAATAACTAAACTCGGGAAAAGAAAAATTACCCGGCACGCTCTCCCATGATCACATCCCAACGAGGAGGAAGAAGATCACCACAGACACTAATAATAACCACCATCTTTTAATTAAAAAAAAATTACAACCGGAAATAGTAATGGGGATAACCGGAAGTTATGATCTCATCCTAGCCTGTGAAGTATGAAATTTAATTATCCAACACGTGACCTACCCTTGATTGATGATGCGGTTGATGATGATAATATTGTATATGCGGATGCTGCTGAGGATGATATTGTTGTTAATGATGATGATGGTGTAGTTGATGACGATGATGTGGTTGATGATGATCATGTTATTGTTGATGATTATGTTGTTGATTATGATGAAGATGGCGATAATGTTAATAATGTTGTTGATAATGATTATGGTGTTGCTGATGATGATGAGTTTTATTGACGATGATGAAGTGGGTGCCGATTATGATAGCGTTGTTAATGATAATGTTGTTGATGGCGATGATAATGTTGTTGATAATTAATTTATTGATGATGATGTTTTTGTTGATGATGATGTTGTCGTTGATGATGTTGATGTTGATGTGGTGATGTGGAAATGGTTTTTCTGAGGAAAACATGCAAAGAATAACAGGGACTGACACACTAAACACCCACCAAACAATATTGACAAACCTTGTAGCTTAATTACACGGTTTATCTCTAGGTCAGTTCACTCTACAAGCTATTAAACAATGACCTATCACTCTGTTACTCACTTATCATACTTATTGTAGCACGTTTTCACGCGTTTCGTTCAAACAGCGTATCACTTCTATGACCATTAATGCTTATTAGAAGAGAGAGAGAGAGAGAGAGAGAGAGAGAGAGAGAGAGAGAGAGAGAGAGAGGAGAGAGAGAAAGAGATGGTTGAGGGGAGAGAGATAGAGAGAGAGAAAGAGAGAGAGAGGGAGAGAGAGAGAGGGGGGAGGGAGGATTAGAAGTAGGAGAATAAGAATACACGTCGGTTGGTGGCCTAGTGATCCTGTATTCATTTACCCCATCGATGTAAGATTTTAAAGTGGTCACGAGGTCTTAAATTAGAGTCAGTTTTCTTAAAAGGGTTCCACAAATTCGTATGAACGGTAAGAAGACCGGTGTTATACTAACGACATTAACCATATAGTATAATTTGGGGCACCCTTTGAGGTCACTAAGACAGTTAATAAATAAACACACATAGTAATGTGTGGTACTAATAGACGTGAGAAGAAGGAGGTAGAGATTAGAGGACGCACTAGGCAACCTAAACATTGAAAGCAAAAGTTACTGACCGGGATTGGAACAAATAATGACGACTCGCTGAAGGAACAAGTATATTTCAATGCATGGCCAACTAGACACCGGGCTTCCCATACCCCACGCTCTCCACCACAGTTACACACTGCTGACACCCTACACCTCGACCACCCCACATTCCTAGCCTCTTCTCCACCATACTCCATAACACAACACGACCACCCCACCCCGCAGCTGAAATAGACGTCACCCAAGCAAACCCGCTTACTTCATAATTCACATATCACCTTTTATGAAGTCCTCAAACTCGACCACCTCCACCCCACCCCATACCAGTATATATATATATATATATATATATATATATATATATATATATATATATATATATATATATATATATATATATATATATATATATATATATATATATATATATATATATATATATATATATATATATATATATATATCTTGTTTTGGGGGTTTTATTTGAAGATATGTAACCCATAATCATAAACCGTACCCCTAAACATGTGTATGATGATAGTGTTTAAGACATACCCACTACAACCAATAATAACTGACATCATTGTGTTGATTTAAATTAAATAATTTTTTTAGACCGAAAGTAGTATCGTCTCTGTGGCAATGTCCCTGGGGTGAGGGGAGCCATTGCTACACTTTATAACGTGGGTTCAGTTCTGGGAAATGGGTACTTGGGTGTTAGTCTACCAATTTCGTCAACATCTGGACAACCCCCCCCCCCCCCGCCCCCTTTTCAATCTTTTTCAATGGACGTTACCACTAGACCTCCATCCCGATCAGTTGACTCAACTCTGGTTTGAAATAAACATAAGCTAGACATTTATCATACAACAGGATGTCAACATAGATAGATACAGATAGAGGCAGGCAATAGACTAATCTAGAGTCTAGATCAGCAGGATAGGTGTACAGCTCTCATAATAGAGCCGTCCATGTTCAGTCGCTTCAGTCTGCTCTAGAAGGACTCTCACCCGGCTGATGCAAATCCACCTCACGAATGAGACAGACTGACGTAGTAACTGATCAAGGTTGGTACACAGAGGAATGGTTTGGTATCTCTCGACACTATGCTTCTGGGTGGCCCTCCCACTGGGTCTAGGCAACATACCCACCAATCGACCCCTCCCCCTCCCACACATCCCCCACCCACACACTCTGTCCTCACCTGTTCCCCCAACTCAAACACACTCGCCACCCACACAAACATCCCCCACCAACCCACACATCCCGCGCCCACCCACACACACATCCTAACCCACACACCAATCCCCCTCCCATATATCCTCTCCCCATTCACACCTCCAACCACCCAACCCCCAGCCACACCTCCATCGACCACATATTCCCCACCCACGCATACACACCCCCACCAATCCACACATCGCAAATCCACTCACACATACAGAATCCATACACACACATCCCCACCAACTGACATCTCCCTACCCCCCCCCCCCCCCACACACACATATCTCCCTAACCACCAATACATCCCCAATCCACTCACACACCCCACTACACACAGATACGTCCTCCACCCACCCACATATGCCATAACCTATATCTCCCACCACACACATCCCCCACCCGCACATCACATACATCCCCTACCACGCAATATTCCCAACCAACGCACTACACACATATTCCTCACCCACACATCCCACACTTACATGCCACCTCACATCCCCCACTTACACACCACACACATATCCCCCAACCACATAACACACAATATCCCCACCCACAACCACACAGATACCCTCACCCACCCACTCCCACATACCCCCCACCAACACACCACACAAATCCCCCACCCACCCACACATCCCCCACCCACACACCACACACATATCCCCAACCAACACACCACACACATATCCCCACCCACCCACACATTCCCCACCCACCCATCCACCAACACACACTCACTCACCCACACATCCTCCACTACGCACGCAAACACCCCAACCCACCCCCAACCAAACATCTCTCGATCACACATACCCCCACCCACACACAACCTCCACCCACTCACGCATCCCACCTCGACACATACACATCCCTCACCCACCTACACATCCCTAAGCCACTCAACACTCCCACACACACATTCTCCGCACCCATCACAGGATGCACCAGAGACATTTGGACTTGTAGTACATGGCCCCTTCGCCTAGTAGTGACCCGTTGCTGTGAAGTTGGAACCGCGACTAAAATATTTGAGAAAGAAAGGTTGTAAGTTAGTGAGATGGTTATATGTTAGCTAGTATATGCGAAACTCGATCACCTTACACATGAACATTCCTTACACTATGTCTGCCATAGGATAACAATTACAGACGTCTCCAACATCCTTGTAAATTCCATATCATGATGTCTCAGTTCATCTTTCAACTCTAGTGGCATTTTCTTGTGGAAACAGGTTGGGGTATTGTTTTAAAGGATCACTTTCACTGTCCACGGACACCCCCAATCCCCTCTTAATTGCTCAAGGCTCCTCCTATAGATTACACAGGGAGGAGGTGAGCACGGACTCCGAAGCACCGACGAGGATCCAGCTCAGTGTATACCGGGACCACAAATGGTTCCTGGAGAGAATGATGGGTCAGTGGTATGTGGGACCATCACATTTTGAAGGGTTATGCACAGAGGATTAGATGGCCTGTCCTTCCGATACTCAGCAGGGGCTGTGTCTGCTTGGCAATCCACAAGGAATTAAAAAGGGTTTAAACGAAATGAAACGATAGGAGGATCGACTTCATTCCACCGGGTTTTATCCCATATGGCTTGGTATCTTTCTGCAGGGCGGGCTGCCGACAGAGTCACAGAATGCCCGAATTCCGTAGCTTCAGCGACGATCCCCACGAGTTTCCGAGACAATTTCACTCGTGAACGGAACGACGTGACCAGGAATCGAACTCACAACTTTTCCAGCGCGAGGCAAGCGGGGTAACCACTTCGCTACGTAGACTCCCGGAAATGCAGAATTTGTGCTTTAAATTAATCTCATGTATGCTTACTCGGACATTCGCAAGGTTTACTTATATAAACGTGCTGCTACAAGCCGGACGAGCTCGATGAAGTACAGGTCAGGATCGACTGTTGGCTTACGCCCGACCAGCAGTGATGGGCCAGGAGGTGGCTATGTCACTGCTGGATGTCACCCTGGCTTGACCTCCTGGTGTTTGGCAATAAGACCTGACCAGTCCCAGGATGGGGAGAAATGTAGCTGGACGACTACCTTTCTACTGGCAGGTCGTAAGCCGGCACTAAAGATGGAGAGCTCCAACACTAGGACTAGCAGGAGTCCTTAAGTGGCATTGACTTCGGTCAGTGTCCAATTTTTTTCCCCCCAAAAGTAATAACCAATCAGGCTGGTCTCCCTGGTCTAGGTGTTAGCAGCTTTCTCCGTAACCCCGAATACTCTCGTGGTTAACGTGAGCGCACGAGAATTGGAAGCGGTTCGAGTCGCGCCAGTGACTTTTGAGAGTATGGAGCCAGTCGCTCAGAAAGTCGTAGATGAGCGTAATCTAGCCTAGGAATCAACATATAGCTGAAAGATACTGATGTTGACCGCAATATCCAGAAACAGGATGGAAACGCGTGGGAAAAAATAACCAATTATGGAGGGTACTTGTCATCATCATCATCATCATCATCATCATCAAGCGCATCATCATCATCATCATCATCATCATCATCATCATCATCATCATCATCATCATCATCATCATCATCATCATCATCGTCATCGTCATCGTCATCGTCATCATCATCATCATCATCATCATCATCATCATCATCATCATCATCATCATCATCATCATCATCATCATCATCATCATCATCATCATCATCATCATCATCATCAATATCCTCGTTTTCATCAGCACCATCAACAACATCATGATCAACAACTTTATCAACAATAAAATTATCATCAACAACATCATCAACATCAACATAATTAGCAACATCATCATCATTAACATCTTCATTATCAGCATCAACAACATCATCATAAACAATATCAACAACATCATCATCAACAACATCATCATCATCAAGATCATCAAGATCATCAAGATCATCATCATCATCATCATCATCATCAAGATCATCAAGATCATCATCATCATCATCATCATCATCATCATCATCATCATCATCATCATCATCATCATCATCATCATCATCATCATCATCATCATCATCATCATCGTCATCATCATCATCAAGCGTATCATCATCATCAAGCGTATCATCATCATCATCATCATCATCATCATCATCATCATCATCATCATCATCATCATCATCATCATCATCATCATCATCATCATCATCATCATCATCATCATCATCACCATCATCATCATCATGAAGCGCATCATCATCATCATCAGCATCATCATCATCATCATCATCATCATCATCATCATCATCATCATCATCATCATCATCATCATCATCATCATCATCATCATCATCATCATCATCATCATCATCATCATTATCGTCATCGTCATCATCGTCATCATCGTCATCATCATCATCATCATCATCATCATCATCATCATCATCATCATCATCATCATCATCATCATCATCATCATCATCATCATCATCATCATCATCATCATCATCAACTACATCATCATTCACGGGCAGGTGACATGCTGGATTCTGAAATTTCTTATGTTGCAGCCTAAGGGGAGATTATTATTTCCGGATTTTCTTAGGGGCATCATTACTTCCGGTTTTAACAATTTAAAATAAATAAAAAAAAATATAAATGATGACGGTTATTATTATTGTCTTTAGTGCTCTTCTTCCTTCTCGTTGGGATGTGACCATGGGGGAACGCGGTGGGCCATTGTTCTTTCTCCGCGTTTTGTGACTTTTTCTTTTTCTTCTTTGGTCGTGTTCAGTAGTGAGGGTGTGGGGAGTGGAGGGTAAGACATTTCCAGCGCTAAGAGGACGTTACTATATTAGGTCTATAAAAATTTTAAAAATTTAAAAGTTGGTGGTTCTTATTGTCTGCCGGTTTGAAGCATTGCATATCTGTAGTGGAGTATCGTGCGTGTGGATGGGATGTCAGTTATTGCGATCCGATGGTGAGATAAAGCTTCTAGTGGGTTAGAGTTAGGGTTAAGGAGAAGCTTTATCTCCCGTCGCGCGGGAAATTTGAATTTTGTGGATCACGGATGTGACTTTATCAAGAGATTATTCGTGTTAACTGGTGAAACGATGAAAGTCGGATAGAAGATGTGGTAGATGGTATTCAAGAGATCACTAATTCAGACGTTGTTTTAAGAAAGTTCGACATAACAGCCGACTGCATTGTAATAAATGTTGTTAACCGTCATGAATGATTTATTGGAGATAATGCACAATGAAGGCATAGAGATCTTGCTGATGTGGCATTTAAAAGTCGTAAAGTTACATATGGAGGACAGAGAAACTTTATGACAGAAAAAAACCAAGAGTGTAGAGACATGCCCGAGTAGTCTGTAGAAGTACTTCTTTAGCAAATACTTAGGAATGGTAAGTTGAAGATTTTGTTAATGTAAAATTAGAAACTGATGACAAACAGTCAGATGATATCGAAGCTGTGACAGATGGAAAAGCCGATGAAAATGTAACTGATAATGCTGAATGAAGATTTGAAGATATTCTCGGTGTCACGTGGGGAAGTGATGACGAAATCGTAGTGCAGGCAGAAGACATGGCAGACAGAATTACAGTGTTCAGTGACATGACAAATGTTTGCAGAAAGTATGACTTTCTTGGAGATCATGTGGAATACGAAGTTAATATACAAAGTCAAATTGAAAAATGATGATAAAATTGAGTTGATTCGACATTCAAATTACAGCAGATACATAACAGACCTTTAAGGGTCACAATTGAAGAACGGAAAGAAGTGGTGGCTAAAGGTTTTGACTATTTAAAATGCAAAAGCTACAAACATGAACAATGACGAAGACACAAAAATGAACGGACAAAGAAATTAACTTACTAAAAAAACTGATTATGACGCAGACACGAACTTATCAAAACTACACAACTAACCTAGACGAAGAAATGAACTTAAAAGAAAACGAAAAAAAAAAACAACAAACTAACAGTGACGAAAAAAATGACCCGACGAAGACATGGACTTACAGCAAACTAAATAACGATGAAAAACAATGACATGACAAATATATGAACCGGCGAAGACATGGACTTACAATAAACTGAATAATGATGAAAAACAATGACATGACGATAATATGAACCGACAAAGACGTGGACTTACACACCGACGAAGACATAAACTTACAAAAACTGCTGATGAAGACATGAATTTACAAGAACTACAACACTAACATTGACGAAGAACTGAGGTTACAAACAACTACAAAACTAACAATGACGATAAAACGAACTGACGAAGACACAAACTTATAATAATCTGAACAATGATGAAAAAATGACGTGACGAAAACATGAACTGAAAAGACATGAAATTACCATAATTGAAAAAAAGTGGACAAATTGTGATAGAAAATGACAAGTTGTAAGAGCAAGGGTACAAGTGAGAGCAAGTGGGCAAGATGTGACAGGCCATCTTTATTTGTTCTGTAAACTATCTTTATTTGTTGTTTGTGTCATCTTTATTTGGTGTTCACGTCATCTTTATTTGTTATTTAGGTAATCTTTATGTGTTGTTCATGTTGATTCGGTCAACAAAGTTCAGAAGATACAATGCAGACTTTTAAGAGGCAGAATTGAAGAAAGTATGGTAGGGCTGGTTGATATTTTTGCCGATGTGAAATGCAAAAAAACTGACGCGAAGAATGAAACTGTAGTTTACAGATTTGGAGAAATGCGCCTAGACAATAATCTTGGGAGAGTTGGGGAATTCGGTGATGAGTCGTGGTAAATTGTTAACACAAATGTATGTATATGAACAGCTATGGAATACAGACTCCAAGAACATGTAGTTAACAGAGTACGATATACAGATAGTTGTCGATAGTGTTGTGTGATACAGGTAATGCTGACAAGGAGGATGACTCCTGGAGAAAAATTATCAGGTAGATGGAATCCTACAGAAGAAAGTCCTAACCATTATACACCCTCAAGGGTATGATGCTAGTTGCTTGCTTGTGTTCGTTGACTTCCAACGCAAAGTCCTGCATGTCGAATGAAGGCATCCTGTTGTCCAACATCAGTGTGATGTCATACAGGACCTGAGGTTTGCGTGAGTATCCGTTGTCCCATGTCATGATGCTAGTGTTTAAGACACTAAGCCATACCCACTGCAAATACGCGTCGAAAATACCATTATTCTCTTCATGGAATCCGATGCCATACTTCAAGACCACTACCAAAATAAAAATGTAAATTATCCACAATTAACCAGCAAGCTCGGTCAGCACAGGATCGCCATAGCTGACATCCCACCCTATAATCACTCCACTCCACTACAATTACGCACTGCTGCTACCTCACAGACAATAATAACCGCATCTTTTAAATTAAAAACAAAATTGAAACCGGAAATAGTAACGTCCCCTTAGCGCGGGAAGTATCTCACCCTCCCCTCCAAGATCAAATAAGAAAAATAACTAAACTCGGGAAAAGAAAAATTACCCGGCACGCTCTCCCATGATCACATCCCAACGAGGAGGAAGAAGATCACCACAGACACTAATAATAACCACCATCTTTTAATTAAAAAAAAATTACAACCGGAAATAGTAATGGGGATAACCGGAAGTTATGATCTCATCCTAGCCTGTGAAGTATGAAATTTAATTATCCAACACGTGACCTACCCTTGATTGATGATGCGGTTGATGATGATAATATTGTATATGCGGATGCTGCTGAGGATGATATTGTTGTTAATGATGATGATGGTGTAGTTGATGACGATGATGTGGTTGATGATGATCATGTTATTGTTGATGATTATGTTGTTGATTATGATGAAGATGGCGATAATGTTAATAATGTTGTTGATAATGATTATGGTGTTGCTGATGATGATGAGTTTTATTGACGATGATGAAGTGGGTGCCGATTATGATAGCGTTGTTAATGATAATGTTGTTGATGGCGATGATAATGTTGTTGATAATTAATTTATTGATGATGATGTTTTTGTTGATGATGATGTTGTCGTTGATGATGTTGATGTTGATGTGGTGATGTGGAAATGGTTTTTCTGAGGAAAACATGCAAAGAATAACAGGGACTGACACACTAAACACCCACCAAACAATATTGACAAACCTTGTAGCTTAATTACACGGTTTATCTCTAGGTCAGTTCACTCTACAAGCTATTAAACAATGACCTATCACTCTGTTACTCACTTATCATACTTATTGTAGCACGTTTTCACGCGTTTCGTTCAAACAGCGTATCACTTCTATGACCATTAATGCTTATTAGAAAGAGAGAGAGAGAGAGAGAGAGAGAGAGAGAGAGAGAGAGAGAGAGAGAGGAGAGAGAGAAAGAGATGGTTGAGGGGAGAGAGATAGAGAGAGAGAAAGAGAGAGAGAGGGAGAGAGAGAGAGGGGGGAGGGAGGATTAGAAGTAGGAGAATAAGAATACACGTCGGTTGGTGGCCTAGTGATCCTGTATTCATTTACCCCATCGATGTAAGATTTTAAAGTGGTCACGAGGTCTTAAATTAGAGTCAGTTTTCTTAAAAGGGTTCCACAAATTCGTATGAACGGTAAGAAGACCGGTGTTATACTAACGACATTAACCATATAGTATAATTTGGGGCACCCTTTGAGGTCACTAAGACAGTTAATAAATAAACACACATAGTAATGTGTGGTACTAATAGACGTGAGAAGAAGGAGGTAGAGATTAGAGGACGCACTAGGCAACCTAAACATTGAAAGCAAAAGTTACTGACCGGGATTGGAACCAGTCATCTCCAAATAATGACGACTCGCTGAAGGAACAAGTATATTTCAATGCATGGCCAACTAGACACCGGGCTTCCCATACCCACGCTCTCCACCACAGTTACACACTGCTGACACCCTACACCTCGACCACCCCACATTCCTAGCCTCTTCTCCACCATACTCCATAACACAACACGACCACCCCACCCCGCAGCTGAAATAGACGTCACCCAAGCAAACCCGCTTACTTCATAATTCACATATCACCTTTTATGAAGTCCTCAAACTCGACCACCTCCACCCCACCCCATACCAGTATATATATATATATATATATATATATATATATATATATATATATATATATATATATATATATATATATATATATATATATATATATATATATATATATATATATATATATATATATATATATATATATATATATATATATATATATATATATATCTTGTTTTGGGGGTTTTATTTGAAGATATGTAACCCATAATCATAAACCGTACCCCTAAACATGTGTATGATGATAGTGTTTAAGACATACCCACTACAACCAATAATAACTGACATCATTGTGTTGATTTAAATTAAATAATTTTTTTAGACCGAAAGTAGTATCGTCTCTGTGGCAATGTCCCTGGGGTGAGGGGAGCCATTGCTACACTTTATAACGTGGGTTCAGTTCTGGGAAATGGGTACTTGGGTGTTAGTCTACCAATTTCGTCAACATCTGGACAACCCCCCCCCCCCCCCCCGCCCCCTTTTCAATCTTTTTCAATGGACGTTACCACTAGACCTCCATCCCGATCAGTTGACTCAACTCTGGTTTGAAATAAACATAAGCTAGACATTTATCATACAACAGGATGTCAACATAGATAGATACAGATAGAGGCAGGCAATAGACTAATCTAGAGTCTAGATCAGCAGGATAGGTGTACAGCTCTCATAATAGAGCCGTCCATGTTCAGTCGCTTCAGTCTGCTCTAGAAGGACTCTCACCCGGCTGATGCAAATCCACCTCACGAATGAGACAGACTGACGTAGTAACTGATCAAGGTTGGTACACAGAGGAATGGTTTGGTATCTCTCGACACTATGCTTCTGGGTGGCCCTCCCACTGGGTCTAGGCAACATACCCACCAATCGACCCCTCCCCCTCCCACACATCCCCCACCCACACACTCTGTCCTCACCTGTTCCCCCAACTCAAACACACTCGCCACCCACACAAACATCCCCCACCAACCCACACATCCCGCGCCCACCCACACACACATCCTAACCCACACACCAATCCCCCTCCCATATATCCTCTCCCCATTCACACCTCCAACCACCCAACCCCCAGCCACACCTCCATCGACCACATATTCCCCACCCACGCATACACACCCCCACCAATCCACACATCGCAAATCCACTCACACATACAGAATCCATACACACACATCCCCACCAACTGACATCTCCCTACCCCCCCCCCCCCCCCCCCCCCCCACACACATATCTCCCTAACCACCAATACATCCCCAATCCACTCACACACCCCACTACACACAGATACGTCCTCCACCCACCCACATATGCCATAACCTATATCTCCCACCACACACATCCCCCACCCGCACATCACATACATCCCCTACCACGCAATATTCCCAACCAACGCACTACACACATATTCCTCACCCACACATCCCACACTTACATGCCACCTCACATCCCCCACTTACACACCACACACATATCCCCCAACCACATAACACACAATATCCCCACCCACAACCACACAGATACCCTCACCCACCCACTCCCACATACCCCCCACCAACACACCACACAAATCCCCCACCCACCCACACATCCCCCACCCACACACCACACACATATCCCCAACCAACACACCACACACATATCCCCACCCACCCACACATTCCCCACCCACCCATCCACCAACACACACTCACTCACCCACACATCCTCCACTACGCACGCAAACACCCCAACCCACCCCCAACCAAACATCTCTCGATCACACATACCCCCACCCACACACAACCTCCACCCACTCACGCATCCCACCTCGACACATACACATCCCTCACCCACCTACACATCCCTAAGCCACTCAACACTCCCACACACACATTCTCCGCACCCATCACAGGATGCACCAGAGACATTTGGACTTGTAGTACATGGCCCCTTCGCCTAGTAGTGACCCGTTGCTGTGAAGTTGGAACCGCGACTAAAATATTTGAGAAAGAAAGGTTGTAAGTTAGTGAGATGGTTATATGTTAGCTAGTATATGCGAAACTCGATCACCTTACACATGAACATTCCTTACACTATGTCTGCCATAGGATAACAATTACAGACGTCTCCAACATCCTTGTAAATTCCATATCATGATGTCTCAGTTCATCTTTCAACTCTAGTGGCATTTTCTTGTGGAAACAGGTTGGGGTATTGTTTTAAAGGATCACTTTCACTGTCCACGGACACCCCCAATCCCCTCTTAATTGCTCAAGGCTCCTCCTATAGATTACACAGGGAGGAGGTGAGCACGGACTCCGAAGCACCGACGAGGATCCAGCTCAGTGTATACCGGGACCACAAATGGTTCCTGGAGAGAATGATGGGTCAGTGGTATGTGGGACCATCACATTTTGAAGGGTTATGCACAGAGGATTAGATGGCCTGTCCTTCCGATACTCAGCAGGGGCTGTGTCTGCTTGGCAATCCACAAGGAATTAAAAAGGGTTTAAACGAAATGAAACGATAGGAGGATCGACTTCATTCCACCGGGTTTTATCCCATATGGCTTGGTATCTTTCTGCAGGGCGGGCTGCCGACAGAGTCACAGAATGCCCGAATTCCGTAGCTTCAGCGACGATCCCCACGAGTTTCCGAGACAATTTCACTCGTGAACGGAACGACGTGACCAGGAATCGAACTCACAACTTTTCCAGCGCGAGGCAAGCGGGGTAACCACTTCGCTACGTAGACTCCCGGAAATGCAGAATTTGTGCTTTAAATTAATCTCATGTATGCTTACTCGGACATTCGCAAGGTTTACTTATATAAACGTGCTGCTACAAGCCGGACGAGCTCGATGAAGTACAGGTCAGGATCGACTGTTGGCTTACGCCCGACCAGCAGTGATGGGCCAGGAGGTGGCTATGTCACTGCTGGATGTCACCCTGGCTTGACCTCCTGGTGTTTGGCAATAAGACCTGACCAGTCCCAGGATGGGGAGAAATGTAGCTGGACGACTACCTTTCTACTGGCAGGTCGTAAGCCGGCACTAAAGATGGAGAGCTCCAACACTAGGACTAGCAGGAGTCCTTAAGTGGCATTGACTTCGGTCAGTGTCCAATTTTTTTCCCCCCAAAAGTAATAACCAATCAGGCTGGTCTCCCTGGTCTAGGTGTTAGCAGCTTTCTCCGTAACCCCGAATACTCTCGTGGTTAACGTGAGCGCACGAGAATTGGAAGCGGTTCGAGTCGCGCCAGTGACTTTTGAGAGTATGGAGCCAGTCGCTCAGAAAGTCGTAGATGAGCGTAATCTAGCCTAGGAATCAACATATAGCTGAAAGATACTGATGTTGACCGCAATATCCAGAAACAGGATGGAAACGCGTGGGAAAAAATAACCAATTATGGAGGGTACTTGTCATCATCATCATCATCATCATCATCATCAAGCGCATCATCATCATCATCATCATCATCATCATCATCATCATCATCATCATCATCATCATCATCATCATCATCATCATCATCGTCATCGTCATCGTCATCGTCATCATCATCATCATCATCATCATCATCATCATCATCATCATCATCATCATCATCATCATCATCATCATCATCATCATCATCATCATCATCAATATCCTCGTTTTCATCAGCACCATCAACAACATCATGATCAACAACTTTATCAACAATAAAATTATCATCAACAACATCATCAACATCAACATAATTAGCAACATCATCATCATTAACATCTTCATTATCAGCATCAACAACATCATCATAAACAATATCAACAACATCATCATCAACAACATCATCATCATCAAGATCATCAAGATCATCAAGATCATCATCATCATCATCATCATCATCAAGATCATCAAGATCATCATCATCATCATCATCATCATCATCATCATCATCATCATCATCATCATCATCATCATCATCATCATCATCATCATCATCATCGTCATCATCATCATCAAGCGTATCATCATCATCAAGCGTATCATCATCATCATCATCATCATCATCATCATCATCATCATCATCATCATCATCATCATCATCATCATCATCATCATCATCATCATCATCATCATCACCATCATCATCATCATGAAGCGCATCATCATCATCATCAGCATCATCATCATCATCATCATCATCATCATCATCATCATCATCATCATCATCATCATCATCATCATCATCATCATCATCATCATCATCATCATCATCATCATCATCATTATCGTCATCGTCATCATCGTCATCATCGTCATCATCATCATCATCATCATCATCATCATCATCATCATCATCATCATCATCATCATCATCATCATCATCATCATCATCATCATCATCAACTACATCATCATTCACGGGCAGGTGACATGCTGGATTCTGAAATTTCTTATGTTGCAGCCTAAGGGGAGATTATTATTTCCGGATTTTCTTAGGGGCATCATTACTTCCGGTTTTAACAATTTAAAATAAATAAAAAAAAATATAAATGATGACGGTTATTATTATTGTCTTTAGTGCTCTTCTTCCTTCTCGTTGGGATGTGACCATGGGGGAACGCGGTGGGCCATTGTTCTTTCTCCGCGTTTTGTGACTTTTTCTTTTTCTTCTTTGGTCGTGTTCAGTAGTGAGGGTGTGGGGAGTGGAGGGTAAGACATTTCCAGCGCTAAGAGGACGTTACTATATTAGGTCTATAAAAATTTTAAAAATTTAAAAGTTGGTGGTTCTTATTGTCTGCCGGTTTGAAGCATTGCATATCTGTAGTGGAGTATCGTGCGTGTGGATGGGATGTCAGTTATTGCGATCCGATGGTGAGATAAAGCTTCTAGTGGGTTAGAGTTAGGGTTAAGGAGAAGCTTTATCTCCCGTCGCGCGGGAAATTTGAATTTTGTGGATCACGGATGTGACTTTATCAAGAGATTATTCGTGTTAACTGGTGAAACGATGAAAGTCGGATAGAAGATGTGGTAGATGGTATTCAAGAGATCACTAATTCAGACGTTGTTTTAAGAAAGTTCGACATAACAGCCGACTGCATTGTAATAAATGTTGTTAACCGTCATGAATGATTTATTGGAGATAATGCACAATGAAGGCATAGAGATCTTGCTGATGTGGCATTTAAAAGTCGTAAAGTTACATATGGAGGACAGAGAAACTTTATGACAGAAAAAAACCAAGAGTGTAGAGACATGCCCGAGTAGTCTGTAGAAGTACTTCTTTAGCAAATACTTAGGAATGGTAAGTTGAAGATTTTGTTAATGTAAAATTAGAAACTGATGACAAACAGTCAGATGATATCGAAGCTGTGACAGATGGAAAAGCCGATGAAAATGTAACTGATAATGCTGAATGAAGATTTGAAGATATTCTCGGTGTCACGTGGGGAAGTGATGACGAAATCGTAGTGCAGGCAGAAGACATGGCAGACAGAATTACAGTGTTCAGTGACATGACAAATGTTTGCAGAAAGTATGACTTTCTTGGAGATCATGTGGAATACGAAGTTAATATACAAAGTCAAATTGAAAAATGATGATAAAATTGAGTTGATTCGACATTCAAATTACAGCAGATACATAACAGACCTTTAAGGGTCACAATTGAAGAACGGAAAGAAGTGGTGGCTAAAGGTTTTGACTATTTAAAATGCAAAAGCTACAAACATGAACAATGACGAAGACACAAAAATGAACGGACAAAGAAATTAACTTACTAAAAAAACTGATTATGACGCAGACACGAACTTATCAAAACTACACAACTAACCTAGACGAAGAAATGAACTTAAAAGAAAACGAAAAAAAACAACAACAAACTAACAGTGACGAAAAAAATGACCCGACGAAGACATGGACTTACAGCAAACTAAATAACGATGAAAAACAATGACATGACAAATATATGAACCGGCGAAGACATGGACTTACAATAAACTGAATAATGATGAAAAACAATGACATGACGATAATATGAACCGACAAAGACGTGGACTTACACACCGACGAAGACATAAACTTACAAAAACTGCTGATGAAGACATGAATTTACAAGAACTACAACACTAACATTGACGAAGAACTGAGGTTACAAACAACTACAAAACTAACAATGACGATAAAACGAACTGACGAAGACACAAACTTATAATAATCTGAACAATGATGAAAAAATGACGTGACGAAAACATGAACTGAAAAGACATGAAATTACCATAATTGAAAAAAAGTGGACAAATTGTGATAGAAAATGACAAGTTGTAAGAGCAAGGGTACAAGTGAGAGCAAGTGGGCAAGATGTGACAGGCCATCTTTATTTGTTCTGTAAACTATCTTTATTTGTTGTTTGTGTCATCTTTATTTGGTGTTCACGTCATCTTTATTTGTTATTTAGGTAATCTTTATGTGTTGTTCATGTTGATTCGGTCAACAAAGTTCAGAAGATACAATGCAGACTTTTAAGAGGCAGAATTGAAGAAAGTATGGTAGGGCTGGTTGATATTTTTGCCGATGTGAAATGCAAAAAAACTGACGCGAAGAATGAAACTGTAGTTTACAGATTTGGAGAAATGCGCCTAGACAATAATCTTGGGAGAGTTGGGGAATTCGGTGATGAGTCGTGGTAAATTGTTAACACAAATGTATGTATATGAACAGCTATGGAATACAGACTCCAAGAACATGTAGTTAACAGAGTACGATATACAGATAGTTGTCGATAGTGTTGTGTGATACAGGTAATGCTGACAAGGAGGATGACTCCTGGAGAAAAATTATCAGGTAGATGGAATCCTACAGAAGAAAGTCCTAACCATTATACACCCTCAAGGGTATGATGCTAGTTGCTTGCTTGTGTTCGTTGACTTCCAACGCAAAGTCCTGCATGTCGAATGAAGGCATCCTGTTGTCCAACATCAGTGTGATGTCATACAGGACCTGAGGTTTGCGTGAGTATCCGTTGTCCCATGTCATGATGCTAGTGTTTAAGACACTAAGCCATACCCACTGCAAATACGCGTCGAAAATACCATTATTCTCTTCATGGAATCCGATGCCATACTTCAAGACCACTACCAAAATAAAAATGTAAATTATCCACAATTAACCAGCAAGCTCGGTCAGCACAGGATCGCCATAGCTGACATCCCACCCTATAATCACTCCACTCCACTACAATTACGCACTGCTGCTACCTCACAGACAATAATAACCGCATCTTTTAAATTAAAAACAAAATTGAAACCGGAAATAGTAACGTCCCCTTAGCGCGGGAAGTATCTCACCCTCCCCTCCAAGATCAAATAAGAAAAATAACTAAACTCGGGAAAAGAAAAATTACCCGGCACGCTCTCCCATGATCACATCCCAACGAGGAGGAAGAAGATCACCACAGACACTAATAATAACCACCATCTTTTAATTAAAAAAAAATTACAACCGGAAATAGTAATGGGGATAACCGGAAGTTATGATCTCATCCTAGCCTGTGAAGTATGAAATTTAATTATCCAACACGTGACCTACCCTTGATTGATGATGCGGTTGATGATGATAATATTGTATATGCGGATGCTGCTGAGGATGATATTGTTGTTAATGATGATGATGGTGTAGTTGATGACGATGATGTGGTTGATGATGATCATGTTATTGTTGATGATTATGTTGTTGATTATGATGAAGATGGCGATAATGTTAATAATGTTGTTGATAATGATTATGGTGTTGCTGATGATGATGAGTTTTATTGACGATGATGAAGTGGGTGCCGATTATGATAGCGTTGTTAATGATAATGTTGTTGATGGCGATGATAATGTTGTTGATAATTAATTTATTGATGATGATGTTTTTGTTGATGATGATGTTGTCGTTGATGATGTTGATGTTGATGTGGTGATGTGGAAATGGTTTTTCTGAGGAAAACATGCAAAGAATAACAGGGACTGACACACTAAACACCCACCAAACAATATTGACAAACCTTGTAGCTTAATTACACGGTTTATCTCTAGGTCAGTTCACTCTACAAGCTATTAAACAATGACCTATCACTCTGTTACTCACTTATCATACTTATTGTAGCACGTTTTCACGCGTTTCGTTCAAACAGCGTATCACTTCTATGACCATTAATGCTTATTAGAAGAGAGAGAGAGAGAGAGAGAGAGAGAGAGAGAGAGAGAGAGAGAGAGAGAGAGAGAGAGAGGAGAGAGAGAAAGAGATGGTTGAGGGGAGAGAGATAGAGAGAGAGAAAGAGAGAGAGAGGGAGAGAGAGAGAGGGGGGAGGGAGGATTAGAAGTAGGAGAATAAGAATACACGTCGGTTGGTGGCCTAGTGATCCTGTATTCATTTACCCCATCGATGTAAGATTTTAAAGTGGTCACGAGGTCTTAAATTAGAGTCAGTTTTCTTAAAAGGGTTCCACAAATTCGTATGAACGGTAAGAAGACCGGTGTTATACTAACGACATTAACCATATAGTATAATTTGGGGCACCCTTTGAGGTCACTAAGACAGTTAATAAATAAACACACATAGTAATGTGTGGTACTAATAGACGTGAGAAGAAGGAGGTAGAGATTAGAGGACGCACTAGGCAACCTAAACATTGAAAGCAAAAGTTACTGACCGGGATTGGAACCAGTCATCTCCAAATAATGACGACTCGCTGAAGGAACAAGTATATTTCAATGCATGGCCAACTAGACACCGGGCTTCCCATACCCACGCTCTCCACCACAGTTACACACTGCTGACACCCTACACCTCGACCACCCCACATTCCTAGCCTCTTCTCCACCATACTCCATAACACAACACGACCACCCCACCCCGCAGCTGAAATAGACGTCACCCAAGCAAACCCGCTTACTTCATAATTCACATATCACCTTTTATGAAGTCCTCAAACTCGACCACCTCCACCCCACCCCATACCAGTATATATATATATATATATATATATATATATATATATATATATATATATATATATATATATATATATATATATATATATATATATATCTTGTTTTGGGGGTTTTATTTGAAGATATGTAACCCATAATCATAAACCGTACCCCTAAACATGTGTATGATGATAGTGTTTAAGACATACCCACTACAACCAATAATAACTGACATCATTGTGTTGATTTAAATTAAATAATTTTTTTAGACCGAAAGTAGTATCGTCTCTGTGGCAATGTCCCTGGGGTGAGGGGAGCCATTGCTACACTTTATAACGTGGGTTCAGTTCTGGGAAATGGGTACTTGGGTGTTAGTCTACCAATTTCGTCAACATCTGGACAACCCCCCCCCCCCCCCCCCCCGCCCCCTTTTCAATCTTTTTCAATGGACGTTACCACTAGACCTCCATCCCGATCAGTTGACTCAACTCTGGTTTGAAACAAACATAAGCTAGACATTTATCATACAACAGGATGTCAACATAGATAGATACAGATAGAGGCAGGCAATAGACTAATCTAGAGTCTAGATCAGCAGGATAGGTGTACAGCTCTCATAATAGAGCCGTCCATGTTCAGTCGCTTCAGTCTGCTCTAGAAGGACTCTCACCCGGCTGATGCAAATCCACCTCACGAATGAGACAGACTGACGTAGTAACTGATCAAGGTTGGTACACAGAGGAATGGTTTGGTATCTCTCGACACTATGCTTCTGGGTGGCCCTCCCACTGGGTCTAGGCAACATACCCACCAATCGACCCCTCCCCCTCCCACACATCCCCCACCCACACACTCTGTCCTCACCTATTCCCCCAACTCAAACACACTCGCCACCCACACAAACATCCCCCACCAACCCACACATCCCGCGCCCACCCACACACACATCCTAACCCACACACCAATCCCCCTCCCATATATCCTCTCCCCATTCACACCTCCAACCACCCAACCCCCAGCCACACCTCCATCGACCACATATTCCCCACCCACGCATACACACCCCCACCAATCCACACATCGCAAATCCACTCACACATACAGAATCCATACACACACATCCCCACCAACTGACATCTCCCTACCCCCCCCCCCCCCCCCCCCCCCCCCACACACACACACACATATCTCCCTAACCACCAATACATCCCCAATCCACTCACACACCCCACTACACACAGATACGTCCTCCACCCACCCACATATGCCATAACCTATATCTCCCACCACACACATCCCCCACCCGCACATCACATACATCCCCTACCACGCAATATTCCCAACCAACGCACTACACACATATTCCTCACCCACACATCCCACACTTACATGCCACCTCACATCCCCCACTTACACACCACACACATATCCCCCAACCACATAACACACAATATCCCCACCCACAACCACACAGATACCCTCACCCACCCACTCCCACATACCCCCCACCAACACACCACACAAATCCCCCACCCACCCACACATCCCCCACCCACACACCACACACATATCCCCAACCAACACACCACACACATATCCCCACCCACCCACACATTCCCCACCCACCCATCCACCAACACACACTCACTCACCCACACATCCTCCACTACGCACGCAAACACCCCAACCCACCCCCAACCAAACATCTCTCGATCACACATACCCCCACCCACACACAACCTCCACCCACTCACGCATCCCACCTCGACACATACACATCCCTCACCCACCTACACATCCCTAAGCCACTCAACACTCCCACACACACATTCTCCGCACCCATCACACACACCCCACCCACACACTATCCCTCACCCACACACATATCCCAAACCCACACACCATACACTTCTCTCCACTTGCCCTTACATCCCCAATCCACCCACACACATCCCATACCCACACAACCCCGCCACCCACACATACTTCCCCAAACCATCCACACATCTCCACTCACCCACACATATCACCCACCCATACACACACCTCCTGCACCCTCCCATACACACATCCTCCACCCATACACACATCCACCACACCCATTCCCACACCCCTACTTTCACCCCCAAACATCCTTCCACACATTCCACCAACACCAACAACTATCACTACCCACCAACACCCACAGACCCCAACCCATCCAAACACGTACCCCACCCACACATCCCCTCACACACATATCACCACACTAACACACATTCTCCACACACACATCCTCACATCTAGACACATACATAATGCCTCACGTGAGCATTGAAACTAGTATGAACAAACTCCCACTTAACTCACACACATACACTGCCAATTGTCGTGAGCAGTCTCATAAAAATATTAAACATGGAGAAAAATGTGTACATATACAGTGTGTGACGTAAAAAATAGTGATGCTCCCACACACAGAGACATGCACACACACACACACACACACACACACACACACACACACACACACACACACACACACACACACACACACACACACACATTCACTCTCACGCTCACTCATTCTGTCTCTCATTCACACTCACTGACTCTCTCACTCAAACTACAGTAATGTACATAAGTTTGTATTATACATGATAATCAAATGGTATTCAGCTGATAATATGACAGATGAGAATACACAAACATATGGATTCGAGTGTTACATGACATGCGTGTTACAGGACATGCGTCTGCTCAACTCTTTATCTCTCTCTCTCTCTCTCTCTCTCTCTCTCTCTCTCTCTCTCTCTCTCTCTCTCTCTCTCTCTCTCTCCATTCTTTCATATACACACACACTTACACGATGTGGGATGTGGATTTTAATATATGAGAATATTTTGTTAAAATGTGTCTAGGGGATTTAGTTAGATTCTCTTTTCACTTCTTGAATGCACGGTGATCATGGAATTCTACCACAAACACAAGAAGGAAAATACTTCACTTCTGTTTACAACTGTATTTATGTGTATGTTTCCATTCCCACTTGTCACCATGTTAACTTGTGTATGGTGTTAGATGACATTGATTGTTTACAACATATATAACAACCACTGTTGAACAAATATCAACACGTAATTGACGTAAACATCAACCTTTTTTGGACAAACAGTTCAGGCATTAAATCAAGATCTGATTAGACATATCGATAATTGTAATGACCACACTGAATTTCAAGAACAGGCATGGGAATGATTTTCAATATCAAAAACACATTGACCCAATTGTCCCAAGAAAAATACAAAAATGTTATTACAAACAACACAACAACCACTAATTGGTTCTACAATCTTTGACCCACTTTACATAGATAAAGCAAACAATGGTCTAAGTTCAGAAAAACCAAAAATATAAAACAATTGTTTCTCACACCATTTACAATTCTCATATTTGAAAAATTAATGAGATGGTGCCGGCTTCCTGGCCTAGAGGTTAGCAACTTTTCTACGTAATCTTGTATACTCTCGTAAGTAACGTGACGACGGTGAGCATCAGCAGTGGTTCGAATCGGTAACTTACGGGGTATGCGAGCCGGCCGCTCAGAAAGCAATGGCAAACTACTGAGCGTAATCTTGATAAGAAATCAACAATCAGCTGAAAGATGCTGATGTTGACAACAATGTCCTGTAAAGGATATGCAAACATATTTTTAATGAGATGGTGTCAGAATATTCAACTAAACAATGTTATTACAAACAACACAACAACCACTAATTGGTTCTACAATCTTTGACCCACTTTACATAGATAAAGCAAACACATGGCCTAAGTTAAGAAAAACCAAACATATAAAACAATTGTTTCTCACACCATTTACAATTCTCATATTTGTAAAATTAATGAGAAGGTGTCAGAATATTCAACTATAACAACAACAACTATTGGGTTATACCTCTCATTGAAAAACCTACTGACCTTACAAGTCCATGACATGAAAGAACCACATAGAAAGCATAATTGGTACTAATAATTAAACTAATTATTTAATTATAGTCTTTTTCCTTAGGTGAGGCTGTCGGTTATTCTTCTCCAGTGCGACGCAGATAATGTCCACATTTATCTGGGGCAGAAATAAATGTACTCACAGTCATGTTCTACTTACATTATGTCCACTGAAGTTGGCTGGTGAATATTTTATAATCCATAAGATTCGGAATTAGAAATATTACACACGCACATAATCCCCTCCATGGGGCTGAATTCAAGAATGCTCTGTTGCAAGTGGGCTCTGTGTCCATTTGAAATTGGTGCCTAGGTCTGTCATGCTTTCAGGAGATGCAACTTGAATCTTTGTACAAGGTTCTTCTCTACATCATCTTATCGATGAAAAAGATGACGACTGTCCAACAGCTCGGTTTATGTTATCCGTTTCCCAATTTAGTTCAAGAGGCTTTGTCACACACCCGATTCATGTTGATAGGCCAATCCACACTTGGTGATGGGGCAATTAGGCCGACATGGAACCAGCGTAGAGTTCTGATTCAGTATTTCCATTTCAGTGTAGGACATACAATGCTGAGTTATTCATTAGTTTCAGCTGTAACTATGTCCAGGATTGGTCTTCTGAAGACAAGGAACCGAAGAATATTAATTCCAACACCCAACTGGGAGTCGCGAGTCGATGATTCTTTTTGTTGCATGCGTAGAGGCATTTACTCCGCTAGCGTCTTTCATATGGTCTGTCTGATGGTGTTTCTGTCTGAGATATCGAGTGGATCTGGCTTCTTTCAGAGTGTTTCATATTTGCACCTTGAAGTAATCTGGTGTCTTAGTTGTTATTCAGTTGATATTAAGTTGGTATTCAGTTGGTAACTTGGTTGTACTTGCTTATGGTGTTTCAGTGTCTTCCCATTTGGTGTTTCAGTGTTTTGAACCTTATGCTGACTTTTTCTGCTGTGTGACTTTTGTCGAAGGAGGATACTTGTGACTATCCTTTGAACTTGGGGGTCCAACAGACAGCTGGAGGGTTCTCCCTGCTGTAAGTTTTATTACACGTAGTATAACTCCCATAGTTTAGTTGACCTTGATGATTGATGATTCATCAGGCGGTACCTCCTAGAAGTAAAGCAGGTTATCCTTTTGGTATCTGTTTGTCTTAGTCGACATTCTGATAAGGAAGTCCGTCCTGGATATCCTGACAGAAGTAGGGATATCAATCGCTGAGTGTCTCATCTTCAACGTGTCTTTCGCTGGCTAGGCAGCTGATAGGTGTAGCAGTCAATTTTTATTTGTAGGTCCAGAATAGATTTATGATATTTTTTCATGATTCACTCCAAAAACCACCACTGCTACTTTCTAGAGCTGGGAATAATAAAAGATTACAAACACAGGCATTAATCTACTGGGTTATGTTACTATGTTTACACCAAAATTACAAACACAAAAGGGGAAGGTGATCGGAGAGTCTTTCTTGTCCCTTGTCGCTTGTTGTTGAGATATTCTAGCTCTTATTTTGAGTAAGGTATGTCTTCACTCTATATTCTATTCCGATGTTGTTACATGGACTATTTGATGGATCTGAGAGTTCCTAATTATCCAATTATCTTGATATCACATCAATCCTACTATGACAAGAATCTCTGAGACAGACCTTTTCCCCAGAACTCCTCATCGTCTTTCATTAGGTGTAATCCGTATTAGGCCACAGGCCATCCATACCAATCAACATTCTCTTCTTGTGATACTGACATACACAAGGTTTCTTAACTCATCATCATCACCATAATGTCTCCCACTGGGGTAACATTAAGATGAATATTTCCAACAGCAAAAGTAACAATTATGACAGTATATATATATACTGTATATATATACTGTATATATATATATATATATATATATATATATATATATATATATATATATATATATATATATATATATCATAACAGAGAAAAACAAACATGTACATTTCTCATATATGCTGATAATGCTGATAATAACCATACATAATAATAATAATCATAATAATAATGCAGGAGCCAATGTTTTTGGATTTCCTCATTCGTCAATCCATAAAACTAGAATATATATTCTTTTCCCCCCACTGCTTACAGCAGCATGGGGTTAGTGAACGCCGTGAAATAATTTACCAATTGCTGCTATTGTAAGAAAGTTTATTATTTATTAGAAATAACTTATGCATCATGATAAGTGTTCGGAACATAATATTAATCCAGGTGCCTACCACCCTGATGCGGTGTGTCTGAAGGCATGTCCTGGCAGAACATTTTAATCTTTGTATATCATGCGTTTTCAGTATTGATATTTTACTCATCAAACATGGCATTTCCCTAGCAATATTTATGAAATGATTACATGTCCATCACCCCTATTGTGTGGTTACTAATATGTTAACAAGAAGATTTTACAAAAATTTGGCACGATAGTTTACACACCACACATATCCCCCATCCACATACCACACAATATCCCCACACACACCCATACAGATACCCTCACCCACCCACCTCACATACCCCCCTCCCCATCAACACACCACACAAATCCCCAGATTAGCAATTAGCAAAACAATTTCTTCAACATGAGCGTATGTTCATAAGATGCGTGATCAGTAGTATGCTTCCGAATTGGAGAGAAAGTTTCTTGAAATGTACTTAGAGTTAATCTACAGCTCATAGTATATTTACAGATTTATAGGCATTGATAGGGATATGTTTCACAATGCATAGAAGTTATTTAAACGTAGGAATTTGAAACTGTATAGAATA